>CAUHTR010007280.1:22483-115718 GCA_959609185.1 Schmidtea polychroa
ATAGTCCATGTCGCCCATATCAAGGTATTCAACTTCTTTAACTATAAATATTGATTTTTTTTCAATTGTCTGTTCTAATTTTTTTATGATGTATTTATTCTTTTATACTTATCGTTCTATATTACTTTGAAATGGTTTATGTTACTATCTTTTATCATAGTTATATAAACATATTAATAAACTGAATTTTATTCTTGTCCAACAATAGCCTGGATATTAACTTTAACATTAACCCCAAGTTCTAACGGGGTTGGTGAAAAATAAAAAATTTTTAAAAAAAAATTTTAAAAAAATTCTAAAAAAAGAATGATAAAATAAAACAAAATTAAAAAAAATTTTAAAAAAATAATGAAAAAACAAAATTTAAAAAAACCAAAAAAAATTTAAAATAAGAAAAAAATTTAATAAAAAGAAAAAATAATAATAAAAAAAATAATAAAAAAATATTTAAAATAATAATAAAAAAAAATAAAATAAAAATAAAAAATAATACTAAAATTAAAAAGAAAAAAGTTTTAAAAAAATTAAAAAAACACAAAAAAAATAATAATAAAAAAAGATAAATAAAAAATAAATAAAATAAAAATAAAATAAATAAAAGTAAAATTCGGATGGAGGGAACCCTTAGCTTTTTTATATAGAGAGAGATTATTCGCAGCAAAAGGCCTTAATTATCATTTAATTGTTTAACATATAATTATTATCATTATTGTTATTATTATTATTACTACTAAAATATAGTTCAAATAAATATTTATGTAATCTTTCTTCAAATAGGAAGCAGAAAAATTAAGGCTTGTTAAATTTTGTATTGAAATGATCATGACCTATTTTAAGTCGAAATATTTCATTTTATTGAATTATATTTTAATATGTGATTTCATTATCGATAATTTTATTTTAAAGTTTATATATAATTATTATTATTATTATTATTATTATCATTGCTGAATAAAAACATACATTTCCAACTTTATCCATCAGTTTTCCAATTACCGATATTGTGTCTTGATAATCTGGGTTGTCAAATTCTACCACATCCTCCCAAAATACTTGAACGAGTATATTATGACCAACCCAATAACATAGTGGTTCAACATAAAACCCATCATCAGAAACAAGTTCTTTTTTCTCTCTGATATGTGTGGCAAATAATTCGTAAGCATTATTTGATATTTCTGTCATTTTCTGAGGCTCGGCGACTTTTCGTAGCATAATCATAATTTGTTTACGGAGCTCTGTCCAACCAGCATCTAAGCTTCTTGTGAAAAAAATGTTTTCGTTTCCAACTGATAATCTATCTAGAAAATGAATTGTAATCACAAAAATCTATGAAATTTTGTTTTATTTCCTACCGACACTATTTAGCGGTCTTCCAGCAAGTTCGTTCGAATAATCCTTCACAAATGCTTGATATCCCAACTTATAATCACTAACATATACGAAATTCATTCCCATTCGTTTAAACAAAATAATATCTCCATATTTTTGTTTCCAATCTCCAATTAAGCGTTTGTAACTTAAAGGACTGGAATACGGATCTGGAATCGAACCTATTATTGGCCAAGCTTTTGGGCCAGGAGGCAAATTGTGTTTCTTTTCAAATTGCCATTTGTAAATTATATAAGCCACAATACCAATACACAAATAAAACACAGAAGATTCAAATAAATCAGTAATCATGGTTTATTTCACATAAAATTTTTCAAAATAGTCATTACCAATAATAAAATAACACCTACAAGACCAACGTATATTATTTATATGGAGTTCAAAAGGTAGGTGTAGGTTCACTCGGTTCTAAATACATTTTTGTTGAAACATTAATATTCATATGTTGTCACGTATAAGCTATTTCAAGAATATTATCAGTCAGATATATAATTAATAATAATAATAATAATATTAATAATAATAATAATAATAATAATAATAATAATAATAATAATAATAATAATAATAATAATAATAATAATAATAATAATAATAATAATAATAATAAGTAACTGGTTTCTTGGTAGCAGCATAAATTAAATATTAAACAAGTAAATGATAATATAAACCTTTTGATGCAAAGTATGTATTGATTGAAATGAAATTATTTTCGATTATGAAATAATCTTTACCAATTTCTTGGAATTCAGTTGTTTCAATTTTCAAATGCTTTTTGATTTTCTTTTATAAATTCATTGTCTGACTTCTTATAGGTTGAAATATAAACGTTTCAAGAATTTAAACTCGAAATTAAGTTAAATGTAAACATCGATTTAAAAGAGTTTAAAATTTTAAAAGCTTTGTATGAAACATTCAACAAATTGCTACAATAATATCATATAAGTGATATTTTTTTCTTTAAATATTGGTAGATCAATAATAAGGACCTTGGACATAAAAGATGGGATATAATCATATGTATTACATTTTTCTCAGTATGTGATTTATTTCCCCCCCCCCCTTTCTGTTGGCAAACTTATTATATTTTAAAAGGTTTTTGTTAAAATTGTATATTTTGTATATATGAAATTATTGTTCTTTTTTACTTACTTAAATTTTGAACTGGAATAATATAGAGTAATTAAGACATTCACGTCCACAAATCAACTACCGTATTTTTCACTAATGGGTTTCTATTGAACTATGCGTTTACTTCAAAAGGTACAAAGTATCATGGACGTATTAAAGGAAGAAATGGAAATGAGAGATAATTGCTAAAATAAAAAAAAATACAAATAATCTTTACGTAATGTGATTAAAAAAATAAAAAATATTAATTAAATAAAATTTTGTCAGCCAGCAAAATAATTTTAAATTTATTGTGTTTATTCATATAGAATATTATTAAAATAGTTGATACGGCTCATAGTTGGATATGATTAATGTCTCAGCAGCTTTATGTTGTTGGGGTTTGGCCTAGCAAGACCAAAACAAAAATAAAAATTACAAAAATGAATTTTAAAAAATAATCAAAAATTTAAAATAAATATTTTGCTGAGGGAAGCTTGTATGAGTGAATGCCAAATAATGAGACGAAACTAAATATAATAAAATTTTAAAATGATGGTGCCACGAAGGAAATATTTAAAGAAAGCTGAAATTAATTAAAAATCAATTATCTAATGGAAAATCCGAGCAGTGTGAGAAACCCGGGTTGTCAACAAAATTATTAAATCAGAGGTAAGCAAATTGGAAAATAAAGGAAACCCGAGCTAAAAGGTAATTCGACCTTAATTGGAAATTGCTAGAAATACCCCGAGGTAAACGGGTTATATAAAATAAAAAGGAATATTGAAAATTCAAAAGTAAAAGATTATCGAATTAAAATTTGGAAAACGTGTTAGATGTGAATCATATGATGAGAAAGATCATGGCGAGAACGGATTCGTCAGAATATGTTCAAAAATGGTCGAAATGCAAGAAAAAGTACAAAAACAGAAAATAGGTAATTAAGGAAAGCCCGAGTTAATTAAACAGAAAGAAAAGTAAACAAAGTGGATTCTGGATAAAAATTATCATGACAACATGAGTAATGGAAAAAACGGGAAAAGGATATTGCAAGGAAGACGCACGGTGGGATTATAAATTATTTCTTTCGAAGGAGAAAATATGAAAAAGGCTGTAGGCAAAGCTTGTCAATAAGACAATCTAGTTGAAACGCCATTAATCAAGGCGATTATTTCAATTATATGAGGGAGCTCAAACTCAGAAACAATCGGAATTTTGCCTCAGTTGGGGACGAATAATTCGACAATAGCATAAAGGAAAATTTAAAGTCAGAAGAGAGAATTAGCGGAAGGGAAAATAAAAGAATCAAGTTAAGTCAAAAGAGGTGATTATTGTTGCAAAACGTGCAGAACCAAAGCGGTTACAGAGAGAATTATTCAATAGTCAGAATAGTCATTTTATTGCGATATTCGGAGTTTTGTAAATTGTAGATGATACGAATTTGATTACAAATATACGTTGAGTGTTGCTTGCCTAATAGTTTTTACAGAACACGTGGAGTCGGAAACACCGATGTTAACATTTATCTAATTAAAAACTCAACAATTTTAAATTTTAAGGTGATTCAAAATAAATATTAATTTAGTACCAGCCAATATTAAATTAATTTATAGCCTACCAATGGGGAAATCTCCCATTGGACGACTTATCCCAGCGCGTAAGATTAAGTGTTATTGAAATTATGTGGGTATTGTGTTGTAAAAAATTGTGGTAAATTTGAATAAACGTTATTGTGATTATTTTTGTTTTATTTTGAATAAGAGCACACAGATTCGGATTGTGATTAAATTTCTGACGAAAATGTACAGAGTACAAATACTTAGTATTAAGAGATTTTAATTATTATATACTTAGTGTACAATTTTAGTAAAACCTAATATATAAAATATCTCTCGTGCTCTATTTATAATGAACTATCTTCTTCGTCCTCTTCTTTTATGACAACGTTTTCGTCGAGTTTATTTTCATTTTCCATGGTATATTCTGAAATTTCTTCTTCATATTCCTCGTCAAACATATGCGCTATGATTTTAAAAGGAACAATCCTTTTTTCATTTCTCGGAAATGACTTATATAGCCTCCTTCTGTCTATAGGTAATAGGTCAAATTTGTATTCCTCACAGAACTCGTCAATTGCTTCCAATATGATATCCAATGGAATAAAATTATCTTCTTCCTTCTCGGCATACTTTTTGAAAAATTCCAACAAATTTATTTCTTTTTTAATGGAGAGATATTTCATTCTTAGAATTGGGTCTACCGTGGGAAATATTCTACTTATAAGTCTGACCCCTGTCAAAACTAAAATATCCGGAATGAGTTGGATTAATTTCTCTTCTAGCACTTTGAAGTCATCATTCACGTCAATTGATTCGAAATCCAAAATGTGAAATTTTGGATCTGGATTCTTTAAAATAAAATTCAAAATCGCATAGCAACCTGCACTCATCATCGGATTGCGACCGATTCTCAGTATTCGTAACGTCTTGCAGCCGACAAGACTTTTAGCAAACTCAACTGCAGATTCGGTTCCGATTCGATTGTTTGTCAAATTCAATTCCTCCAGACAAATGTTCAATTTTAGCATCCTTCCAAACGCCGAAACTACAAGTTTCGAAGAAAACGCATTGGAAGACAGATTTAAAATTTTAATGCACTCATTTTTCGATAATCCTCTCGTAAACTTTCTCACCGATTCTATCGGTCCACCGATAGAATTAAAAGACAAATCCAACTCCAAAATACTGGTGGTTTGATAAAAAGCCTTACCGAAATGTGCTAAACATTTCGACTCGAAACGGTTGTAGGAAAGATTTAAATATTCCAACCGGAGAGATAGAATCATCAATTCTCCGAAATGTTGTGCCGATTCATCATTGAAATAATTCCTACTAAGATTCAACCGAAGAAGAATAGGACTATTTGCTAAATTTTCCGAAAGGGTTTGAGAACATGCATGCGTCAGTTGATTGGAACTCAAGTCCAGATCCGTGATTACTTCATTTATTCTCACCATGGTCATCATGCTTTCAATACCTTCGTCACATAACCAATTGTCAGATAAATTAATTTTACTGATAGTTTTGTTATAAATTAGAGTATTTGCAATAGGTATTATCCCTTTCGCGCGCAACCCATAGTGGGGCATTGACAAGGTTTCTGTTTCAATAGATCTTAGGAAAATGTCGGAAGGTATGATCTTATATTTTTCACACTGACTAATGTAATACATTCGATGGGTCTCGTCGAATTCTGGTAAGTCTTCCTCTATTATATGAATTTTCTTAAGGAATTGTGAAACATCAAGCTCCGAATCAAACAAGTTTTCTTCAGAATCTAATAAAGCAGAATGCACCATGAAACCCGGTGACATGGTATTATCTTCCGAAGTCTCATCCATTATATTAATATTTTTTATCAATAAATTGTTTTGATTTCCATAATAAAATATAATAATTATATTATCATACACCAGTAATAGTTTACTTCTTGTATAAATTAGTATCATATTCACTTATATTTCATTGAGAAAAAGAAAATTAAATTATTCAGAATATCCTATTGTTGGGGTTGTTTATAAAGGCACAAAATAAAACGGCAGAAGAATAAAATCAATAAAAACACCAAAAGTGCGAATATTAGAAATTTAATATCGAACGGGGAAATTGGTTATGGTTGAACGGCTAAATCATGAGACGAATTCAAAAACAATAAAAATTTAGTGAGGGTTCCTAGAAAAAAATTATAATAAAATAACAAACTAATTAAAAAAGTCAACTGGAAACCCGAACGATGAGGAACATCCGGAGTGCACTGAGACTCAACTAATTAGAAGTTGAAGTGAACTCAACCGAGTGCCGGTTAGGAATGAAATTGGTAGGATTTCAATAATCCCTCCCAGAAGATTAAAAATAACGTTCAACAAATATGTTAGAAAACTGCCGATATAGAAGAGCTATTGATCCAATTCCTCGTGTACTCGATCAGAATAAAATAATCAAAACGATAATTTTATCAACATCTTTACTAATAGGAAGTAGCAGCATTTGGAACTCCAATTATATAATTTAGAACGGTAACTTTCCACGTTCTCTATGCTTGCGAAGGCTCACTTTGAAATGCTTTGAAAAACTGATGCAGATCGTGTGAACATTTCGAATAATTGGTTAAATATGTATATACTTTCAAATACAAATCATTTAATTCTGACAGTTGAGTAACATAAAATTAAATTTTTCGATAATTTAATTAATAAAAATACTACTTACTAAACACATTTTATTGGCTTTATTTAATTATGTAAGTAAGTAATATATTTAAATTATTTATTGGTAATTTTAACTTTATATTGTACATTCTATAAATTGAATAACAAAATTCAGTATAAAAATACTTGAAAACCCGAGTAATACTCACTGAATTCTTATTAGATTTAATTCATTTCTCCCGTTCTCAAATAACAATTTCAATGCAATAAAAACCAGGAATAAAAAATTATCAAATATAATTGAAGAATAGACACAAACTCAACATAATAAAATCTATACATTGTAAATATCAATGAAACTATGTATAAAAAGGTACCAGCCGTTGAATTCAGTCTATATGTACACAATAGTAAGTTAACAAGTGAGAAAAAACTCTAGAAAGATGTTTTTTGAAGAGAAAGACAAATAACAATGAATATCACAATTCCCAATCACAGAATATCCTACTAAATATCTGGTTTCAGTAGCTTATACCAGCCACTTACATCTTTCTTTGAGTTCTTTTTTACAAATTCAATGTCATCTAAATGGATAACAGCTTCACCAAGCATTTTATGAACATTCAAGCCTTTGCCACACGACCATAAAGACACTTGCAACAACATACCTTCCAGTTGAGTGTGGAAATTGAACGATTCATTAAAATTGTTTTCATCACTGAGAACAATTGATTTGGTTTTTCTTTTCATTACTCTCGACAATTGTTGTTCACTGTACATGAGATATAGTTTAATATATACTTCAGTTATGTTCTTTGATTTAAGATTTTTCAAAGAACTGGCAGTAACAATCAGAATATCTTCATCGGCGATTTTTCTCAATGAAAGATATAACTCGGCAACGACCAAACTGTCATCTGGTAGATTACCTGAATTGAATATGGCTAATTTTTTTAAATTCAAATTTGACTAAAGTCAGACTTAATATTTAAACAACCCTTCGATTTATAAAATAATTTTAGTTTAACGTTTTGTCGATTTTATATTTCAATTAATATCTTCCATGTAATATTTATATAAAAATTAAACCTTTAATTATCAAAATATGCTATGGATTTTATCAATAAATTTAAATAAATTTAATAGAGAAAGTTATTTAACTTTTCAAGTTTTAAATTGATTATTGCAAAACCTTGAGAAATAAGTATTAGATTTTTCATTCTAAAATTTCTATCATAGTTAGTAGCATGTCGGGATTTGGCCATTTTTTCGGTATTAATACCGAAATAATACCGAAATATTTATAAATACAAAGAATCAAAAGAGTCTCATTTAAAAATTAAATTTTATGAAGTTTTTAAAAATTTATTAACTGGTTTTGTTATAATTATTTATTCATAATGTATTTAATATGAATAGACTTAAATTTAAGAAATTAAATCAATTTGCGATTTTCTCATTAAATATGATTCGTAAAATTACACAGGGCATCAACTGTATCATCTCCAAGAGAAGTTTTGTAATAAAATTGTTGGATGCTGAAAATAGTTCTCTCTGGTTCGACACTGGTGGGTTTAACGTTTAATAACCAATCGCGTATTTGTTTGAGGTTGATGCCGAAACTTCCATTGACTTCGAATATATTCATTTCTCTTATCAAAATTTAAGATAACTTATTTTATTGTATAGGGTTTTGCTTAACTTTTAACTCATATGATATCTAAATTTAATGTCTTTTAGTGAGAGATTTTGTGGATTAAAAGTTTACGGTTGTGCTTCCAAATCATCATCATTTTTAGTTTCCTGTGCTAACAAAGACTGCAAAATTCTTAGGAAAATGGTCAATAACTTTGTTTTACTTGGGCAAATTTCCGGTAAACTTTCAACTTCCGACGTATCACCGCGATGCAAGTACTGCAACGCATCTGAATATACAGTTCTTCTCTCAGCAATTCTTTCGATCAACGCTTCCTTCAATTTGTTTCCAAAAACTGTCTCTTGAATATTTTCCAGCAGCGTGCTCTTCTTCTTGTCTTATTAAATAGTCTGTAACCAATTTTTATGTATAAAAAATCTTCAGTGAAACACGTGCACTACATAACACAATATTTGACGCACTGCACACGCATAATGGAGTGGCGTCACAAACGTCCTGGCCGTTGAAATGTGAGTAATCTTATGCAATATACGCATTTGAGAGACACTTGCCACCAAATATGTTTGATTTCATTAAAAAAATATTATCTTTTATGACCGTGTAAAACGGATACCGCGTAATTCGAAGGATTGGTATATTTAAGTTCAAACAATTAGGAAACATTGAAATGTAATGTAACGCCAATATTTACTCTCATGAGATTGACAGTTTTTGTACTTTTATAGAGACAACGGCATATATTTCAACCAAACTCAATAATCTATTTCATACATTATCAAACAAAAATATACTCTAATTAATCATTTCTATTCATTCTATTTGCGCAATAATTAACAATTTATTCCGCATTTATTATAGTGTTTAAGAGTAATATGGATAATATGTATATTAACCTTCTCTCCATGTACAAATATACATACAAGATTCGTACATAATTCCAAAGAGAATACACATATTTCAGGCAACATGAATTTAAATAATAAATAAAAAAAAAATAATAAAAATAATAAAATAATAATATAATAATAAATAATAAGCATGAATTTAAATAATAAATAAATACATCTAAATAATAATAAAAATAATAATAAATTAATAACGCAGTTGATTAGAAAAATTAAATTTATATGGAGAATAGATGTTCACATTTAAGCGCATCCTAAATTCACTTTTCACCATTTTATTAAAATTCAATAAAATATTTTTCAATTTGTGTGTGAAAAATTTAACAAAAAACTTGTCTAAGTAAACTTTGGGAATTTTGCCATTAGACAATTTTTTATTTATGGTTATAATAATATGAGGGTGTTTACATTCCTGTACTCAGGGAGAAGGTTAAACAAATAGAGGTGCTAATATATATATATATATATATATATATATATATATATATATATATATATATATATATATATATATATATATATATATATATATATATATATATATATATATATATATATATATATATATATATATATATATAGGTCTAGCTCGTAGCACCCTCCATAACAATTTTATGAAATAAAATTTTGACGAAATATGAAATTTATTGAAATTTAAACTGGCAGTTAATATTTATTTTCAAACTTTGAAAGAAAAAGTAAATTTGAAATAAATTATTGAAAATTACTTATTATATATTACAAGAAAATAGAAAATAGTGACTGGTTTTTATCTTCTATATAGCATTTTAGTAACTTATTGAAATTTTTTCTAACTCACAAAATGAATTTGTAAAAATATTTTAAGCATTTTAAACATATCCTCAAAACTTGGACCTCAAAATACCATGTATCTTTCCATTGAAATAAATACTTACCAACTTTATCAACTCTCTGAGTATAACTTAACATCAGCAATTGACCTGGACCAAGCCATTTTCTGACTATTTCACGCTGCTCTTCACTAAGGAAGTCGGTTGTTACTGAAGATGAATTACTCGATTTACTATCAGCTGTATCGGCCCTGAGTAACAAAGTAAGGTTAATTAATATACATTTGTAAATTATTTTAAATAAAAACGTATTTAGTTACTAATTTATCATTAGGAATCTTTCAAATTTTAAATAAAATAAAACCGTTTTTAAGTCGACTAAGTTATTTTCCTTAATCACATTAGCATATTTTCGATTATTTTGTGTTTTATATTCGTTGCCTGTTTTTGTGCATCGAATACTGCCAAAACGAATGTTAANACTATAGAAAATTTTGAAAAACTTTTTCAGAAATTGAAAAATGTGTGTTGGTTTATTTATCGAATTATCGATAATATTTAGAGGATTTATCGATAATTTTAAAATGATATTTTTTGTCCGATTAATCGGTTTATCGATTTATCGATTATCGATATTGCAATCCATAGTCTCACTGTAACCGCTTTGGTTATGCACGTTCTGCAACAACAATCACCTCTTTTCTTTACTCCTTTGACTTAAGTTAATTCTATCTTCTGACTTTAATTTTTCCTTTAATCTTACTGTAGATTTCTTCGTCCCTACTTCAGGCAAAACGCCAATTGTTTATGAATTTGAACTCCCTTATATAATTGAAATAATCGCCTTGATTAATAACGTTTCGACTAGATTGTCTCCATTGACAAGCTTTGTTCGCGATCTTATTCATCTTTTCTCCTTCGAAAGAAAAAATTAATAATCTCATCGTGTGTTTTCCTTGCAATATTCTTTTTCCCGTTTTCATGTTGTCATAATAATGTTTATCCAGAATCCACTTTGTTTACTTTTCGTTCTGTTTACTTAACTCGGGATTTTCTTAAATAATTAATTAATTAACTCTTTTTTGTTATTGTACGTTTTCTTGCATTTCGACCCTTTTTGAACATATTCTGACGAATCCGTTCTCGCCATAATCTTTCCCATCATCTCCTTTTCATCTAACCCATTTTCCAAATTTTAATTCGATGATTTCTTGCTTTTGAATTTTCATTATTTCAAAAAAGGCTTTCGTCTTGCAGCTCTGCCATTGTATCCCATCCTCTTCAAATAACGCCGTGCATTAAACGCAGATATAGCAGCTTCTTTTGTAATGTGAGAAACTGTTGTACGATGATCAGACTCATCACTTCGTGGCACAGACCGTAGAGTACACTCAGATGAATTTGGTCGCCCACTACAAGGGTTGACACTGGATTTTCCTGAATTACGAAATTGACACAATATAGGTCCCTGTCAATAGGGCTATGTAAATTTTGTATTTTAACTATATTATAGTTCTTGTAATGTGATGTTACTAATGATTTAAAGCATTTTTTCTATTTTATGGGATGTCCATTTACTTATGACAATACTTTGTAAGTCTCAAAAATAGACGTTTCTCACAGGTGATAGTTTCTATTAAAAATTTAAAGACTTCCTGTCAATAGGGGTATGTAAATTTTGTATTTTAACTATATTATAGTTCTTGTAATGTGATGTTACTAATGATTTAAAGCATTTTTTCTATTTTATGGGATGTCCATTTACTTATGACAATACTTTGTAAGTCTCAAAAATAGACGTTTCTCACAGGTGATAGGTTCTATTAAAAATTTAAAGACTTCACTTGCACTCCCAAAAATGTTTTCACGTACTCCAGATTAAGAACCACTGGTTTAAACTATCCATTATCTTCTTTACCGACACATCAACCAGATTCAATACTTTATTCATCATTACTTTACTTCGACATCAATATTTTTATTACTTTCATTTTATTTTCACTACTTTATCAAAAATTTCAACCATTCTTATCATTATCAACAATATTTATCAGAAACTATTACTAAATGTGTTAATTTACCCAATATATTGTCGCATAATTTACTATTTTAGTGTTTTTCAGAATCAATTTCCACTGATAAGATTCCTCACATATGCAAATTATCATAGAAAACTCTAACTCTTGATTAATGCAAAAATTATCCGTAGAAAAAACCATAAATGTTAGTATAACAAAGAAATTGCAATATAAATGCAATCCACATGCAATCTACGAAATAAATATCTTACTCTTGTATTTTTACCCCTGTAATGATAATAACATAATTGCTATAAACAATATTGAGGTTATCCGAAATTTACATATAATAAACATAGAAATAACATAGAAAGTATTAAAAACATCCATGTTTCCCTCTAACTAATGCATTTAATTAAAATAGAAATATTTATATACAAAAATTATTTTCGGTGTCTGATAAAAAAGCTTTTATTAATTCAATATGATAATATTTATTTACAATAAACAAAATCTTATAACGAAATTTTCGGATTTTCAGAATTCCACAATCATTCAATATAATAATAAGTTTATTTTTATTTAAAATTATTTTGTATTAATTAAAAAGCTTCACTATGAATCAATAAGTATATCGATGTTTTTTTGATATATATTTTTGATATTATTTATTTTGATATATATTTTTTAATAATACATTATCAATTGAAAAGAAATCAATGGTTGAAGAAAGTTCTTATAATAAAATTTTAATGTTTTATAAATGTTGTAAAAATTTAATTATATATTATTTTAATTATAAATTTTTTTTAATTAGTTTTTGCATTTCTATATTTTTTAACTCTCAAATTTGTCATCCGAAACTTATTATGACTCTATATCAAAAATTACTTTTTCTATCTAACAGAAATCGGGATTGAATTTTTAGTCATAATAAAAATAAATGAAATTAAGCAAAGACCACAGCAGTGTACTTTTAAACCTACACACAAAAATTCAAAATTTATAGCGCTAATTTATCATTAAAAATCCCCAGTAACATAAATTTTGCTCAAAGTGGAAAGAAAAAAGTAGGGAAAAAATTAGATATTTTCACACGATTCAAGTGTTTCTGTCCCAAATGACTTAGATTATCTTACTAATGATATAAAAATATTTTAAACATTGAGAGAGAGGTCATCAAGCAAAGCAAAGAGGAGAACAAAAATAAAAAATATCAGTTAAAATTTTTCAATATATATATATATATATAATTTTGTGTTTATTTACCAGGGTTATATTACATACGTTAAATACGTACAAATTAAAACTTGGTTATAAACAAATTCATAATCAATTTATTAAAATTTATAAAATACATTATAAACCCTTAAAACGTGACTATATACTTCAAGACGGAATCTTTCTAGTAAAATCAATATTGAAAAACATTTTCTGTCACACAAAAAACTTTGTATATTAAATAAGTTTATTCATTGCAATCCTAAAATTCAACACACAGATAAGTTTGTGTGTTTATATAATATAAACTTATTGATTTCTTTTAACATTATAGACTCGTTTATTCATTGCAAACGGGTGTATTAGCTAATAAAAATGAGTAGAGTCAAGAGCGCTGTTACGATCATTTTGAATGACCGACCTAATGCACACGGATATTTAGAGTGCGTTACCATGCTAGGAAATTAAAAAGTTACACATAAAGCCTGACTGCAAACTATTTTTGAATTGAAAAGATTTTAGCAGCAAAGTTTTATCATGTAATTTATTTGTTTAAGTTTCGTTTATTATTTTTATACATTTTCTGTCTAGTATTTTTGTTTATTTTGATATAAATTGCTCTTATATTGTATTATAATATACGAATAGTTTTAAAATAGATTCATAAATACGCTCTTTTTAAAAGTGGGGTTGTCACAAAAGGTTTTCATTCAATGTAGCGCAAGCCTACAAAATGGCCTTATAAATATGTCACCAAATCTCTAAATACCTTAAAAGTGTCCCATACGAAAACTTTACTATTTAAATTTTTTTTAAATAAAAATACATTTTAAGAAAATTAGAAAACTTCAATGCATATCAAATGATTTATGGTTAATTATAGTGCGAAATGTTAAAATTAAATAAAAATAAATTTCAATTGTCAATATAATAATTGTAAATAAATAGAGAGAAACGGATTCTTATCTATTTTCAGTTGTCAAATTTTAAGAGTTTCTGATTTTCAATCAAAAATTTAAGATAAAATCGCAACTTGAAATTAGTTTTGAAAAATTTTTTGAAATGTGTCTTGTTTATTATAATTATTTAAATTCAAATTTAATATATTAAAATTTCATTTTTATTTATATAAAAATTACTTTTTTATTTTTTACTATTTAATATTTGATATTGTAAACTATTTTTACAATTAATTATTTTTCTTGAATATATTAACATAAAATAATAAAACGAAATTTGAAACAAAATTTTTACAATTACTCAACAATGTAAAAATAAAATAAAAATTATTTCGTTTAAATGTAATAAATTAAAATATTGTAAGTTTCTACAAAAAAGATAAAATTATATTAAAAAATATTTTCCTAAAGTTTTTTTCAACTATAAATGACATTGAACAGTAAATATTTTTACTCTCTATATTAACTTCGCTGATGTTAGTATGTTTGTATGTGCCACGCAAATTTTGTGAGGTCAAATTAACCTGCTTTTCCGTGATCCGATTGAGCTGAAATTTTGCAAGCATATTTATTGTCGAGAACACTGCATGCTATCAAAATTTCAGATTATCTGATCACGGAAAGTGGGTTAAATAAAAATTATATTGATATGTCAAATCTAGTGTTATTCCTTTATTTCAATATATATTCTTATCTATTCATTAACTTCGGATTACCGTAATTATATCTAAAATATGTTGAAATTAGGAGAGTGATATATAGAGTTTCCCAAACCATGTTTTTATGGTTGACTTTTTTACAATTAAATTTTAACAGTTACTTAAATATTACTCAAAAATGTGTCATTAGTCTGTATTTATATTTTTAAGGGTTTCTCGGACCGGTCAGATTAGAGTTGCGGACCGGTGGTTGAGAAATACTGATATAGATAGATCAGGAAATTGTTCTACATTTAAGTAACTGACCAGGACCATAAAATTACAGGTTTATAATATTTAAATAAAATGTTTAAATAAAAAAAAATTTAAAAAAAATTAAAAAGACGTTTAAGACATCATAAATGTCACACTTGAAAATCTTTAAATTTGGCTTACTCTGCAATATTTGAATTTCAGCGACAATCGGAAACACTAAAGAAATTATGGCAATCATAACGCCAGAACTTACTTTCAAAGAAATTAAGAAAATACTATAGAATATTCAAAGGAAGTTGCATTATTTAGATGGAATTTTCCTAACTTAGTAGTCTTACTTTGAAAGAGAAAGACATATAAAAATGAAAAAAATATTTTTATTTTATAAAATAAATTTTATATTAAAACAATTGGCTGTCGGATGAGTGACCTTTAATAATAAACCAAAAATTGATTGTTGAGTATAAAAGAGGAGTATTCAGTACAGAATTGTTAGGAATGGCTAATTGTATATGTATTAAAATGATTCTGAAGGAGTATGATTTCCAGTTGATTCAAGAGCTTCAATAGACGAATATTCTAAAACCGAAGTAACGTAAACTAGAGATCCAAATCTCATTTATTTGTTTAAATTACTTTTACACAATTCTGATTAAAAACTGTCGATCAAAAATTGAAATTGGTAATCTCCATTTTTTCAATTTTATTAGACATTTATTATTGAATTTTTCAGTTTTGATTATTAAAACAAAATAATTTAAAATTATAAATAATTTAATATTAATTTAAAAATAATAACATCTAGTAAATATAGTGTTTTATTATAAACAGAATTATAACTCAACTGCATTACCAGTACAATTCAATGCAATATCTAATGACTGTCTAGTTTTGAGGCTATTGGATTTTCGTCAGTACAAATAAATGCAATCCCATTTAAAACCGAATCCAAAGGCTTTTCTATCCGTCCCCACCAACATGTCACATTTAATAAAATAGTTAATATAACATTCATGTCTAATTTATACATATATTATCTACTGAGATTTGTAAGTAGCATAAAAAATAATTTAAATTAATAATATAAACAAAATACTTTTTTAAGCTCATTCGGTTTGTTACTTTGAACTGGTTGTTCAGAATTATCGTCGGTTATCATTTCTTGAATCGAATTATTGTCTTCAAGAGTGTCAGCACTGGCAGACTCTGACAGGCCGCTAATGTTCTCATAGTTTTGACATCGTTTTAGTTGTGATTTCGATTTATGATTTACAGTTTCATTAGACGACAACGAAGAATTGGAAGAAGATTTAGAAGACAATGGAGAAGATGATATGGAGGAGGAAAAATTATTATCCTTTGAAGCATTACTCGAAGAATCACGATAGCACCATGGACATTCTTCATCTGAGTCATGATCACATTTTATAAGTTCTCTTTTAGAGGAAACAAATTCCATATTAATATTTTCATTATTTTTATTATTATTATTATTATTATTATTATTATTATTATTATTATTATTATTATTATTATTATTATTATTATTATTATTATTATTGTTGTTGTTGTTGTTGCTGTTGTTGTTACTAACAATTGATTCTTCCGCTCTGGATGAATTTGGAGAAAGATCCTGAATAGGGGATAAAACAGATTTTTGAAAAATATATTGTTCTGTGCTTAATAAGGCCGGTGTAGGATTAAGAGATAACATTGAACTTTGATCAGTTATGACATTATTCTGCTCTGGGTTTTGAAAGTCCGAAGTGGTTTGATAAGCATTTGAAAGCTCTTCATCATAATTGAAAGTCTGATAGGTTAAATGAGCTGTATCGTTGGCTATAGTAGCAGCAAATTTAGCTATGTCACTATCGGTGTCGGATTGCTCAATAGCTCTATTAAAATAATTTTCTTCATTGATGCTCCGACGGATGAGTTCATTGTTGTAGATCTGAAAGTTTTCAATTGCACGAAACTCTTCTTCTGAATAAAAATAATCTTCAAATTGACTGTCACACTGGTCATAGTAGGCCATCAAAGTATTATGCCTATCAAAATTGTCATAATTAACAGAAATTTCAGCCTGTTTGTTGTAATTATAATCGGGTTTAAATGTGGAATTCGGATAAGTGTGAAAATCAGCATCTTTATTCTCTAATTCGGTTTCTCTGGTATTGTTAGGAGGAGAACCTTGATCATCGAGAATTTCTTCTAATAATGGGAAATCTGAGTCTTGATTAAAATGATTTTCGTTGTCATTAAATTGTGAATTCTTTTCATAAGTTGCGTATTCCTCTTCAGATGATTGGCTGGAATTGATAATGTCGTCAACTAAAGGAAAATTATAATCGTCTTCGGTTTGATAGTCGTTGTACTGAGACCCATCTCGTTCATGATCTGTAAAGTTAAGATAATTGGGATACCTTTGGTATTGCATGCTGTATGAAGCAGTTTCTCGAGAGTTGGCCGATTCTGAAGGAGGTTGTGATTTGTTATCGAAAAGAGAATTTTGTAAATTATGACGTCGAGATTTAGATTTACCGAAAGTAGAGTCTTGCAAATAGCGATTTTTAACTTCTTGGTATTCTGGTGTTATTTGTTGTTGATATGATTCGTTGTTTCTTTCACTTTCTGTTAGGTCCTCATCATTTGCAGATACTAAATCTAAATAAAGAAGCAATAAATGATTTAATATTTATATTTCTTTCTGCATATAATACAATCACATTAAAACAATTCAGCGGAATGTAATAAACGAAGTTACGCATGTGATTGACATTGACATTACATATTGATATATTTATAATGTTAATTATTGTATTTATTACAAAGCCTGACTATGAATCAGTAAATATATCGATGTTTTTTGGATTTATTTACTGATTCATAGCCAAGCTTTTTAATGTCAATTGAAACGAAATCAGAGGTGAAAATTGAAAAAAGTTAATTATGTAAGAGTAGTTTGTCATCATCTGTCACCCATCTGCTTCATGACAGCTTCATTCCACTCAGCAAAGGTTGTGAAAAAGTGGCTCATTGAACACTATATTCCTGTGAATGGATGGCTGGGTTTGATCATCTCCAAATCTAACCCAATTGAAAATTGCTGGACACAATTGTAAAAAAAGTTTAAGCTAAGAAGTTATCATCTGCGTCTGATTTAAAACTGAAAATACAGGAGGTTTAGTCATCAGAAATTACTCCTGCTTATTGATGTAGTCTAGTGGATTCTATGCTAACAAGGATTGATGCTGTCATCAAGGCTAAAGGATTACATAATAAGAACTGATAACTGCTCCAATATGCTTATTAACTTTTAAATTGATTGCTAATTGCTATTTAATAAATTTCTAATTTGAAATAGCTGCCGTTAAACCTATGTCCACCACTGTAGAAGGTTATAATACTTGAATATTGTTTGATATAGATCTATTGAGTAGTAAAAGCTTTTACAGAAAGTTATAAAAAATCGACAGGTATAAGAAAATTATTATTATTATTATTATTATTATTATTATTATTATTATTATTATTATTATTATTATTATTATTATTATTTTCATTATTCTTATTATTTTCATTATTATTATTATTTTCATTATTATTATTATTTTCATTATTATTATTATTTTCATTATTATTATTATTTTCATTATTATTATTATTTTCATTATTATTATTATTTCATTATTATTATTATTATTATTATTATTATTATTTCATTATTATTATTATTTTCATTATTCTTATTATTTTCATTATTATTATTATTTTCATTATTCTTATTATTTTCATTATTATTATTATTTTCATTATTATTATTATTTTCATTATTATTATTATTTTCATTATTATTATTATTTTCATTATTATTATTATTATTATTATTATTATTATTATTATTATTATTATTATTATTATTATTATTATTATTATCTGAATAAATCGAGAATATTTCATTCACAATATTTATAATTTTTCATCTCCAATAACAAACGAATTTTTTCAATTAAAAAATATTGTATTACAGTAATTTGTCAATTTTTTAGTTTTAATTTATTAAATAATTTTTTTCTCAACAATTATGCATACTTGTTTTAAAAAAAATTTATAAATAAACTAGAAACTCAAAGAAAATATCGATTTTAATGTATTAAAAATTATATTTTTACCCTAAATATTATATTCTAGAAAATATATTTGGATACATTCTCGTTGAATAAATGATACATATACAGCTCATATTTTCGATAAAATATCATTCAAATAATTTCTAATAACTGTATTAATATTTAACTTGTTTTATAAAAATCTGTCTAAATATAATTTTAAAAAAACAATTTGTTTAAATTAAATTATAATTTTTAACGATCGTTTATCTTATCTTTTTCATACATATAACTCAATAATTAAAACAAAAATTATTATTATTACGATTTTGTAACATTTGTTTATTTATTAACTATTACTACGATTTAATACAAATTTTATGTCAAAATTTTATAACATTAAGACGGATTACAGCAAATTTTCTCAAATGTCACCATTTCTATAAAGAAAAGATTTTTTATAATTATTTGAAAAATTGTGATAGAAATATTAAACTGTAACGTAAAATTTAACTCATGATCGCATAAAATATTTATGGTTTTTAAATTTGGGAAAATAATTATTTTTTTTGTTTAAATCATTAATAAAATAATACGATTGGTTTGGATTTAATTTAAACTTTGGCCACGAAAAATTATGGGAAAATTAAATGCTTATTGAATTCTGAGAGCACAAAATTTGAAAACAAAATTTAAGTGCAGAAATTAATTAGAAATTTGAAAAATCGATAAATCAATATTTTTCGCCAGTAAACAAAAAGTTGAATAATGATTAAAAATATACGTGAGTTAGCTAGAAAAATACAAAATAATTAATTAATTAATTACAATCCTGTTGATGACATTAATGATTTCAATAACAAATAGTTATTATTCATAATTTCAGTCGTCAGTGCTTCATAAGATTCATAAAGAATAAAATATTTTGAGGCGTTCTGTCCTGTTCATATTCATTTTAATTTTAAACCATTTTAATTCTAATATATTTCAAATAATTTAAGTTTCACTTTTAATTTTACAAAATTTAATCATGAAATCATTTTAATTTAACATTTTAATTTTGACTCCTTACAAATATTAAAGTAAGAAGTAAATCACTTGAAAAGGCTGTGTTGAAAATTCGTGAATATAAAAATAAACATCGATATCTTTAGTGATTCATAGTCAATTTATTTTTTAATAATCAATGTCTATTGAAAAGAAATCAGAGGTCAAAATTGATAAAAGTTCTTATAATATATATATATATATATATATATATATATATATATATATATATATATATATATATATATATATATATATATATATATATATATATATATATATATATATATATATATATATATATATATATATAAAGACCGTTTGACTATGCACATTTATGTATCTGATATTTTCTGTACAATTATATATCTTTTAGTTCGCATTTGAAATGTTTTCACTTTAGAATTTAATTTATCTTCATTTAGTTTTTTAACTATATATCATCATTTTCTCCCATTAAACACAAATTTTCCATACTGCCTTTTTTTAATGTTATAGTACTATTAATATTAATAATACTAGTAATATTGTTTATCTAATGCAAGTATGATCATTATAAAATGGATAAAATCCCGAAAGTACTTTTGAATTTAAGTATTAGAGAAATGTGGGGAAAAAATTAATTTATTGTTCTCTATGGTCTTTATAGTCTTTATCATCTACTTTTGCAAATTCAGTAAAAATGTGGATAATTTTCTTGAGTTGTTGATGAAAATTGGTTATTTAATAATAAGAGCAACGCGCATATGGATTTAAAATCACCGAGGTACTCTTTCAAACCTCGATATATGTATTTCTTCCGACCTTAATACAAAGCATTGAATTATTTTACCTGAGCACATTCAATTTTATCATTTCAAAACGACATTTCTCCTAATTTTTACAAAAAAATACATTCTGCAATTTCTCGATTCTTGAGTATTAAGGGCATAGAGGATCTTAAAACGTGTAATAAATATTTGGTTTGCAATATTTCTTTGTTTTAACAACAGATATAAATATCTGAATGAATTTTCCTTACTAAATTTCATTTTATGTTTTATGCTAAATTTATTTTCAAAAAGCTTGTTAATTATATATTCTGAAAAAAAAATTTTTTAAAAATATATTAGCCAATTATTTTTAAAAATTTCATTTCAATCTCTTGAAATTTAATATATACTTGTGAAATATATTTCTTTTCAAACGTATTAAAAAATATTCAAAACAATAAAATAATTTAAGAATTAAAAATTTTTTTTAATAAAAATATCTATTTAAAATAAGTTTAATAAATTTAAAATTTATTTTTAAAATTAAAATTTAATAAATTTAATAAAAAAAACCATTATAAACAATTTCGACAGATTTAAATTCAAACATTTCTAGAAGAATAAATCCCCTTGAAATTGTGTATTTCAGGGGATCTTTTTGTATATAAACATCTAGTTATATATGATGAAATATAATGTAATAATTATTGTGGTTACCAAATAGCATATTTAGTGCAACTAAGCTGGAAGTCTACTTTCATAGATCATCAAATTCTACAGCTTTGCCTTTCACAACGGAAGCATGTTTGTTTGAATCAACACTCACTAATGACGACTACCATCTTATTTTTCTTCTAAAGACGCTACCTGGATTGATAAAACAATCTTTCTGAAATTATTGTGAGAGGATGTGCAAATGGACTGTTCAACAAAGTGATTTATCTTTAGAAAGGTAAACCTTAATAAAAAGTTATTGATGAAAGAAAACTTTGAACTTTTACCATTGAATAAAAGTATGATTGAAAAAGCTTGAAGGAAATGATAAAATCGTTAAGAAAATAAAGAGAGAATTTAAAAATATTATGTAGGATGTATTTTATACCTAAACTCAGCAGTGCACAACTCTTTGCCCGTGGCTTGTGTATTTAAATTTTTTGAAAATAAAATAGTAAATATATATATAAACATATATAAACACTAAAAGATTAAACAAAAATAAACATATTTCAAGGAAATTACTCTTATCATCAGTCTGCCATCATAATCTATGTCATAAACTATACGGAAACAATAATGATGTACTAGTTGTGATTTAATTAAAAATCTCAATAAATTCTTTGCTGATTGAATGCTAATTGTAAGGGATTGTGATTTCATCACATAAATTCCTTCTCACTTATTATCAAAGTTTTTGACTTTTGCTGTAACACCTTATATACCAGAGTACAATAAACTCACCGAAAACATGTACTGTCAGTCTTCACATTAATCATTAAGTTTTGTTTGTCTTGGATTGTATTTAATTTGTAGTAGATAAGTAGTTGTATTAAGCAGTGTAAGTGTAATATTATTGGTTTTCTTTTACATATTGTTGCTGATATTTTCAAAATAAAAGCTATCTGTGGCTCGCCTAAAACTTTCAAATGCTTAATTTTCTCGAGAAAGACTACAGGCTGAGGACCATTGTCTTAACATACTTGCGGTTAAAAATTCGTACGCTGAATTGTCAAGATCAATTATTTATATAAGTGTATTAATAAGTGTATTTATTTAAGTTGACAGCAGAGTCTGAAGACCTTGAACTTTATATTGTAATGAAAGGTTTTAAGGGTTACAAAAAACCATCGGAGATAATAAAATTACTTTAACCAAATAAAATTCTACTTAACTGAGGATGTTTCATTGAATTTTTGCATTTTTTATTTAATTAGTGAAAGAATAAGTCACAGGATGCATGTCAACAACTTTGTCATTGTAATAAGTTTCAAAATTCCTATTTAAAAAAATATAGTTTAAATATTATAAGTGTGATCAGATAATTGGTGTTAAATTTGTATATTAAAATTAAGTAAAGCAGTTATATTTATGACCAATAGTTATATCAATATTAATAATTACCACGCCTCAGTTGTTTAAATTTTCAGCTAAAGCGAAAGAATTTAAAATTGTAAATAATTAATAAATCAATTTAATTACGTTTAACAAATAAAAATCAATGGATATAAAGAGGGGGGCGGTATTTTTATTTCAAATCCAGCTTCAATATGATATTTTAAACTGTATTTTAAAAATTTTAATTTTAATAAGTAATATAGAAGTTATTTTCTCTTCATGATGGTTGTTTCTAAATTCGCTTTGGAAAAGAATTAAAATTTTAATTTAATAGAACTCACTAATTTCCGGAGTTGAAGTATGATGAAAGGATAAGCTTTTGAGTTTATTACATGGTAGACTGGTGCGTTTTTGAGCTGTTTCACCTGCAGAATGTTTTTTAGGTCTTTCAAATATTTCCTCATACTGTGAATATGAAGCAGTTCTTTCAATCTTTGATTTCTTTGGGCTCTAAATATGAAATACCTACATTTTGTATAGTTTATAAAACGATTTATGTCTATAAATAATTTGTATTTATATTTTATTATTTTAAAATAAAATATAACACTATATTTAGATTAATAAATGAATCAAAATAAAATTATATTAATTTCTAATGCGATGGATGAGCCTGATGGTTTGCCATTCATTTTTTCTATATTTGGCTCTATTTTGGTCAGCAGCATTCGTAAATCTCCGCGGTCAACTATTTGCAGTAGGTTCATTTTTTAGTCATAAGACCCACAACTTCACTAAATCCACGTTCTACCATGTATGATGACGGAAATGCAATCAACAACTTTCTTACAGCAACCTATTGTCCAGAATAAAATGTGCAGATCTGATTTTGCAATCAGAACTCTTGAATTTGAATTTTAATTCTTCGTTGCGGACATTTCAATCAATTCCTATTCTAATTGAAATCGATATGGAGTGCTTCCAAATGTTGCCAATAGATCAAATTGTCATCATCACATTTTTAGGTCTTTAAGGGTTTTAGAATATTTTATAAGGTTAAAAAATATTAGCACTTCACGGCCCCTTTTTTGCTTCCCAAGGCTCCACTACTTCCCTTAGAGCAAGCTCGGCTCCCTTAATTCCCTCCAATACCAACAAGGGGAAACGATTTTAGATAGTGAGACAGCATAGTTTATCATAAATATTTCGAACGTCTTTAAATAGTCTTTTATTCAGTAAGTAAATTGAAAAATGTGACTTATGTTTTGAATACTGAACACGTTTCTAAGACGTCAATTTATGACTTCCATTTTGAGGATATTTAGTGATAAAGCTTACAAAACTTAAAAACATCATTGAGAATTTTGTTGTGATTTCTTTTCTCATTGTGTATAATTTGTGTATTATTTGTATTTATTTTCTATTTCATATTTTCTTATTTCCTTGTTGGACCGAATTTTTAAAAATTTTTAAAATTTTTAGCACTGTTTTTTTAAAATACAATATATAATAAGAGTTTAATTTAAATCTTCACACTTGTTTACAGAGATTTAGATTTATTTAATTTGTTTAAATTTTTGATATTTAAAAAACCTGTTTCAATAATGTTTCTGAGTAAAAAAGAAAAAAAATATTTTATTTGAATCAATTAAAATATTTTATTTAAAAGTCATTTGATTGGATAAAGAATAAAAATTTCCATATATGATATTTTGAAAGATTTTTTTCACACGAAGAAACAAACATTAATTTAAACAAATAGTTAATTGAGAAAATAAAATTGATTTATTTAATTGTGTTCATTTCTGTTGACAGATACTGGATTGAAACATAAATATTTATTAAAATATTCTTTCATTAAGCAATTCCTTTTTAATAAATATTTTAAATAATCAATTAGATTTATTGATTTTCTAGTGAAATAGTGATTACGTATTAAATTTATCAATTTATTTATTATAATGTAAAATATTTTGTTTACGGATGTCTAACATTAAAATAATATAAACATTACAAGCTTTGCCATCCCACAGGCTGTAATCAGGGACGTCAGGAAAAACTATTAATTATTGCAATTCATTGAGCAATGTTAGAAGTTGAAAAAAAAATATTAAGATAATTAACAAATTTATTATTAATTATTAACAATGTATATTACATAGGATATATTACAATATAATATTAAATCGTCGTTGTCTCTTCATTAACTGAGAAAGAATTTCATCTGGACTTATTTTAATGTCTTGATGAATATATAACAAAGCCAAACCGGTTTAACATTTTTTCATCCACTGTATTTCTTAAATATGACTTCAAGTATTTAAGTGATGTAAAATAACGCTCTGCTGTACAAGTTGATACTGGCAAAGTAGAAAATATTGTGAGAAGAATATAAATATTTTTATAAAAATTACATCACATATTGCTAATGTATTATCTACAGCAGCAGTCGATTTGATTTTAATTTCTTCAAATGTTTTGTACCACAGCTTCAACTCTTATTCAAGCATTTTTTTGTTACAATCAATATATTTTTGAAAGAAATCAATTACGTTATTAAATTTTGAATTTCTTCGTCCATTTTCTTTAGTTTTTTTATTCTCATACAATTCCTATAACAAAACCAAAATAAAGGTTTTACGAAAATATTTTATCCCTAATTTATATTTGATAATCTATAATTTATGTGGGGGGATTTTAATATTGACTACAGCCTCCTTAATATTGTAGTTTTGTAGGTTTATAAAAAACATAATTTATTATGAACAATATTAATTTTCATACGGCGCTAAATTATAATAAATAATATAAACATTACATATGCTTACATATTCTGGAGACACCGTCATACACAGAAACTGTTTACAAGTGCCTCCGTAAACCTTTAGCATTTTTAACTTGTAATGGTGTAAAATATTTTTTTTACGAATGTCTAACATTAAAATAATATAAACATTACAAAGCTGTATATATATATATATATATATATTATCAGGGACGTCGCCACGATTACAACATGTGGGATGGCAAAACCAATAATTATTGCAATTCATCGAGCAATGTTAGAAGTTGAAAAAAAATATTAAGATAATTAACAAATTTATTATTAATTATTAACAATGTATATATTACAATATNATTAATCAGTGTTTTTTAATATTTAAAACTATTTCATTTATAAAATTTTAATGTTTCAATAAATTATGTAAAACTTTAACTAAAATCAACATAATTTTCAAAAAGATTTATTTATAATATTGAAATTTGTAAACTTAACTTAATAACTTATTATTAAAAATTGATTTAAAAAGAATTTTGTGCAATTAATTATTTTATACATATTTGTTTTAATATATTTGAAATAGTATAGTACTTTGAATTTTTATCTTGATTATCAATGTAATTAAAACAAAAAATACAGAATATAGGTAATGTGGCAAACACATGAAAGAAGATATGGAGTAGAAATAAGTAATTTAATTATTTAAATTAAATTAATTGTCTTAATAAAAGTATTAAAAATTCATGTATGAATATAATTTATGAATAATGAAATATTGAAAAAATATTTTGTGGAGATTCGTTTTAATAATATTCAAGATAAAAACAAAATAAAAAATACACTTTAAATCTTAATTGTCAATGTTAATAATGCAAAAAATTATTGAAACTTATAAACAGTGTATCCTTCAAGGAACAAATCCGATGAAATATTTTGATGAGAAATGTGTTATGTCCGACAGTCTTTGATATCTTGGACATTCGGTAGATATTGGATGGTTTACATGTAAAGATTGCTAAATCTTATTTTCGTCCAAAAATATTCAGTTAACCGTTTCCTTAGTCTTTGGTTGGAATTTGATAAGTTAAAGATTATTAAAGATATATTAATATTTATTTATATAAATAATCAAAGAAAGAAGGCAAAGTTTTTTATAATAGAAAATCGCCAACAAAGTATATTAAAATATAACATTGCTATATATTTCGACCGTTTAACAGTCTTCTTCAGGCTAGGAATCATATTAATAAAAACTAAATGAAAATAAGAATATTCAAACCAATTAACAAATAATAATCGTTAATGTACTTTGACCTTAGTGAGCTTGACATTTCTCTTGAACAAAACTGTTTTGAGAGTGACTGGGAAGAAAAACTGATTTCTTCTTACACTAGTTTGGATGATGCATCAAGTGAGGTTTCTGAACCAAACGAAGAAGAATCTGATTTACCAAAAATTGATTTAAAAACATCTTTATCTTATATTTAGCAGATTAAGAATCTTGGAATGGAACTGGGTGACAATAAATTAGTTGACATAATGTTTCAAGCTGAACAAAAGTTGACGAATATGATAGTTTTTGATAACAGTGAAGCCAAATCGAAGAGACAAACAACATTAGATGAGTTTTTATAATAAAATCTTCAATTTAAGTCTAGTTTTCTTTATAAAAATAAAATCCTCTCTAATAGGACCACCTCTAGTAAAGACCACTTTTGGTCTGGAACCAAGGGTGGTCCTATTAGAGAGGTTTCACTGTAGTATTATATGATTTTTTTAATTTTAAGATTATCATTTGTAATGCATTTCTATTTTTTGATTGCGTGTGACGTGCGGGGTAGAAAAATAAAATAAAAACTATATATCGATAATTTACTATATAATTTACTATATTACTATATTAAAAATTGAATAATTAAAAAGAAGCCAATACAAAAGTTAATGAAAAACTAAAATAATAAAGTTGTAAATCCTCAAAAGAAATTTGTAAGAGAAATTAAAGAAAATGAAAGAAGACAAACATTCGCACTTGGTATATTTGGAATTTGGATCGTTTATTATATTTATGAACTATTTCAACGATTGTAAGTGTCTTTTTATTAGAGTTTATTAAGTGATTCAATTTCGTTATTGTTATTTTTTTCTATTATATAACCTACAAACAAGCACCCCAACTGTCCCGAGACAGTATTTTCTACAGGTGACTCGGTTGAGTTCAACAGATTTCTATACAGTAACAGCGATACATAATAACAATATTCAATTTTAATATATAAACTAAGACAAGAGAATTATCTAGCTATGTAGACATATAAGTTAACAGTAATCAAATTGTATCAAACTAAAAATAAAATTAATATAAAACAAAAATTTAAAGATTTCATACAAAAATTTAACAATAACATCATTCCAAATAATAAATATACAAGTTAAATTATTTAAATACATTCAAAATCCTTGTAGACTGGGCACTTTGAATATTCTTATTTTCATTTAGTTGTTATTAGTACGATTCTTAGCCTGAAGAAGACTGTCAAACGGTCGAAACATATAGCAATGTTATATTTTAATATACTTAGTTGGCGATTTTCTAGTATTCATTTAATTATTTATTTATTTAAAAGAATACAAATAAAGATTTTCAAGATCAAAAAAGGTAGAAATTCATTAGAAAAATTCAAATTTCTACAAATAATTTAAAGAAAATATAAAAATTAATATTTAATAACTTTTCCCAATGTAATTTCAATTTCCTCTTATTGTTCAAAGCCACATATTTTTACAATTAAGGCTGCCTCAAGGCATAAATTATCCACGAAACAATTCGACAAAACAAATAATAATTCAAATAAAAATATTTTCATTGGGCATTTATTGTGGGTGTCACTGCGATTTCCGAACTTCATTAAATCGGTTGAGTTCCAATTTTTTTATTATATTGTGAAATAATGCCTGATAAATATTTGCGTGTCCATTGGTATCCGGTGGAGATTTATTTTGTCTTCGACTTTTTGTCTTCTTGTGAAATTTTGTTGGGGAAGATAAAATTAAAATTCCGTTTCTTGTGACTTTGTTCAATAAAACAGAAATAAAATTTATTTAATTTATTCGCAAATGCAATTGGTCAGAATTTGTTTTAATGGTGTTATATATTTTAACTATTATAATAATTAGTATTTTTAACAAATATTATTATGTTTATATTTATTGTCGTATAAAAGACAAACTTTAAAACAAAGAATCTTTATAGGGGGACAGTTTATTAATTTGAATAATATTAAAACTTTTATTAAAATTTATCATTTAACAAAAAATACAGTTATCTTGATCATCAAAACCCCCTTATAAAGTACATCCACTAAAAAGTACACCTCTCATAAAAGTACATAAAAAAGGAAATGAGCCGCATTTGTAATTTTAAGGGGTAATTTTAAGGTACTTCGCTTTAAAGTACACAATTTTATTTATATAAAAATTATTAATTAATTTAGTTGAAAGAATATCAATATATTTATTTAAAACTATCTTATATTTTTTATAATCTTTAAAATTCTATTTAGAGGTTTATTAGTGAAATATCTCTCTCTATATAAAAAAGCTAAGGGTTCCCTCCATCCGAATTTTACTTTTTTTTGTTTTTTATTTTATTTTTATTTATTTATTTATTTATTTTTTTTATGATGTATTTATTCTTTTGTACTTATAGTTCTATATTACTTTGAAACGGTTTATGCTATTATCTTTTATCATAGTTATGTAACTGAATCTTACTGAATCTTACTCCTGTCCAAGAATACTCTGGATACTGACTTTAACATTAACCCCACGTTCTAACGGGGTTGGTGAAGCGAAGCGAACAGGGGTGGAGCCCCTAGTATTTATAATATTATTAAAAGGTTAAATATTAAAAACAATTAAGTTTTTTAATATTATGAAAATTATTTGATAGTTAAATTTTTATGAGCCCATATAAAAATGAAAAATCGCAACAACACCACAAGAATAAAAAGACAGTTTGTGGATTTTGAGAAGATAAAGATTGTATAATATATACGAAGGAATAAAAGTGTAAGAGAAACGGCAAAATATTTTGATGTGTCTAAGGGATGTGTTCAAGTGGTGAAAGCGGTGAAAGACAAACAGTTGGAAATAATGTCAATTGCTGAAAGAGGAGGTTCATTAAAAGGAGGCAGACTATCGAAAGACAATGAGGTTAATGTAGTTTTATATATGTGGTTTGTCCGTGCACACTCGCTAAATTATTCTATCACTAGTCCCTCGAATTATCGGATGCTTTTGGGATTGATCGATCAGACTTTAATGCCAATTAAAGATATCAGATTTTATCTCTATTGGAAATTATTGATTGTAGGGGCCTTTTTCTGATATTGTTAAATATCATACAATAATTAATGCGATTCAGATCATGATAAATGCATTGGAATCTGTTAAAACCCAAACAGTGATAAAATGTTCTAGCAATTGTGTGATTTTTAATGAAAACCGACCTAATGAGGCGCTGACAAAGGTTGATGTTGAAATCAGGGAAATAAATGGCTCAACTGAAATGATCAGACTTACCACCAATGATGTTGTTTTCGAAGTTGTTGAAACCGATAATATTCCTAACGATAATGAAATTTTCGATGCCATATTAGATTTTCAAGATGATGAAGAAAATGAGAGTAAGGATTATAAGTTAGAAAAAGAGAGACTAGAGAAAGATGAAAAAGTTCAACCTATAACTAATTGTAAAATAATGCAAATGATTTCAAACTTGTTATTTATGCTAAAACCAAGGAATTAATTAAAGAAGAGCTTCACTCATTGCAGTTTAATGAGAAAGTAAGAAAAGTGCAAGAGAAAAAAAAGGCAAACAAAACTTGATGAATTCTTAATTAAAAAATAATTGTTGTATCCTTTATATTTAATTCTTATATCTCTTTACATGACTGAAACAATTTATTTGCTAGAAATTTAAACTTCGCGATATTTACCATAGAGAAAAACCCTCAATTTTTATTGAATATGGTGTATCAATTTTTTATTTATATTTTTCAATATTTCTCTACCTTTATTACCAATATTACCTAACTTTAAGAAATGGACCCGAAGAAGATTTGTTTGTAAATAGGGTGTACTTATTATGGAGGTTTTACTATATATATATATATATATATATATATATATATTTATTTATATTGAGTGTGCGCGTTTGTTTCTTACATTGTTGTTGTATTATCTTTTTACTGAAATTTTGTCTTTTTTTGTTTTTGTCAAATAAATACCAGAAAATGCCAATTGAACTTTTTTTTGAATGAAAATTAGTTTAAATTATTAAAGGATAAAAATTTACTAAAAGCAGATCTTGTATTGAAAGCGTCTTTGGAAATGGATCGTGACACAGACCATGAAACCACATACCGGAACTGAGAATTATGTGACGCTTCTTCTGGCAAATTGAACAAAGCAAGTCTGCGAACTAAACACAAAAGACAGATATAATTTATAGTTAAAATAATAAATAATTAAATTTAAAATGGGATTTTTAATTGATTTAATAATTATCATAAAGTCATAAAAAATATTATTATTATTATTATTATTTTATAATTAGTATTCTTCTTCTTTATTATCATAAATTAAAAACGTTATTTCTGAACCCATAGAGAAAACATATGGAGTCCAAGGCACTATTCCACTGAACCAACAATAGTCACTGATGCATGACGCAAAGATAGTTTTCAATAAAAAATAAAGAAATTTCAAAATATATTTTGTAACAATAAATACATTTATATTAATTAAAAAGGAGTTTTTCTTTTGCCCAGACGTAAATGGATATTTTAATTATATAAGTTTACAAATAAATAAACAACTGAAAATATTCAAATAATATTATTGTTAAATGCCCTATCTTGAAGTGCTTCCATAAATAGTTTTGTCCTAGATACTGTATCAAAATGCCAATTTGTGTCCATTTCCCGATTATTTACCAGGAATTATTTTAACTATTAGCTGGGCCGTGGGTTTCTAAATCAAGAGAACTGTTAAACGTTTACAATGAATTAAAATCTTTAATCCTTTTCATTATTTATATATTTTCAATTTATTTCCAATTTGTATAAGATTTGTTAATATTTTGTTAATGTTATGGAGGAGTTATAACAGGAAATTGTCGAGCCCATTCGAGTCATCGGTAAAATCTATCTTGCGAATGCTGCGATGCCTGTATGTAAGTATGCGTATGTTCGCTAATATGAATAATGAAATAAAAATGACAACAATAATAACTTTTAATTAAGAACCTTTATTCAAACTAGTTCAGAAATATAAAAAATGTCACAGTTAAAAAAATTCATTAAATTCATCGAATCATTTCTCTTTCTTTTTTGCCATTCATAATACCATTTCCACTTTCATTTTATTTTAACTTAATTTTTTTTATTATTTCTTTTATACAAAAGAGAGGGTCAACAATGAAAATTGACATAATTTGCATTGCAATATTAGTTCTTTTATTTTGAGAAAATCAATAAAAGATTTTCAAATAAATTGCAAAAAGAATTACCGTTGATCCTGGATCACTGTTGTACATTCCACATTCATTACAAACTTTTCTCCCACAATTTACACATGCCAAATTTACTGTTGCGTCGGTTTGAATCATTGACTTTGAACATATTGAACAATGGTTTCCATCCAATGTCAAAGAATGTTTGGAACTCCTTGAACTTGCCGCTTCTTCAATAAAATTTAACTCATTTTCAATTTCCCTAAAATTCAATCATATGAAAGAAGAAGAAGATAATAATAATAATAATAATAAAATTAATAATAATGTTGGGTTTTGGATTATTTCAAGTCGGTTCTCTCTGACTCCTGTGTTCTTTAAATCAAAACAATGAACGACCCAACGTATATTGAAACAACAGGTTCACAATTTATTATCACGCTACAATTACCAATCAAAGTTTTATACGATTCTCTGCTTGGCGTTGATGCTTTGCAAACAAACAATATTCACCTTTTGATCCTTTAGTTCTGTTGACTCTCGTTTTCCTCGGTTTCTGTTTGGTTTGATCCCTTTTCGCCTTTCCGTATTCTTAATTCTATTTCTTCTTTTCCCTACTTCCCTAATTCGTTTACCACTTTTCCTACAGTCTAATTCTTCGAACCCTAGCTGAGGCAGAATGCCGATTTTCTCTGATTTTCCCTTTGCTTATATACTCCTCGAAATCAGGATGACAAATGGTTATTGCCGAGCCAATCTTTCGTTTGACATTTTCTCCTACGTGTTTGCTTCGGCTGTCACCCATAATGGTCCAACGAATCCAGATAATTAATGGCCCTACCGGTCTTCCTACGCGCGCTATCTTCTCCTTACTCTTTTCCCATTAATCATTGTGTCAAGCTAATGGGCCCAACTCTTCCTTTTGTTTGCCTTTCTTCTTGTTTACCCAGCTCGGGTTTCCTTTATCTCTCGGGTTCTCCATTGGCTCGGGTTTCCCATTATCTCGGGTTTTCCATTAGCCAATTAATTAATTAATTAACGTTTTCTGTTTTCATACGTTTGAATGTTTTTCGACCCTTCCTAACCCTTTTCTGATAAATCTCTAACCATCATCTTGTTGACCATTAGCTAATCTATACCTGTCCCGTTTTTCCCATTCGATTTCGATGATTTTTCCATTTATTGATTTTTCTCGGATTTCCGGATTCTCGCCTTTCGTAATTGCTTTTTGCATTTTCTAATACTGTTTCCATCACACTTTCCTTTACTATTGATTCTGTACACGATCCCGCTTTTATTTGCCTTTTTTCCTCGCTTACTTTCCATTTTAATTATTATCCTAAATTTTATTTAAATTTTTAATTTTAATTTACAGACCTCAACAATAATAATAATGATAATAATAATAATAATAATAATAATAATAATAATAATAATAATAATAATAATAATAATAATAATAATAATAATAGTTTGAAGGAAAAGAAATATAATAGGCAAAGGAGGGTAGTTGACAGATATATTAGCTTTAATTACTCAAAATATAGAGTTCGTCATTTCGTAACATAAATACTAAAATCATCAAATAAAATATTATAAATTATAATATTTTACTCAAATGAAAGTCTCTTGAGAAAATAATGAAATAAGAATACATCTCCTTTCCGAAAACGGATAAAGTGCAAAATCAAAGAATTTTAATAATTACTTAATTTATATAAATTCTATCTCTGCAACGTATCTATCAATGATTAGACTACTATTAATTTATTGTTTTACTGTATAAAATATTATTCAATATAAAGCAATAGTTATTATTATAAATATTATTAATTGAGAAATTAATGAATATCGTAAAATTGTCTAAATTTACGGAAAGACTTAACTATATTATATTTAGAAATATTAATTTGTCATTGTTAACAGCGATTTCAACCAGTGTTTCTCTACCTTTTCCATGCTCAGACCTGTAAAATATGTGATAATTTTATGTGGATTGAGAATACATAGAAGCAGAATTAAAATAGGGAAAAGCATATTATCAAACAGTATGAAACTAAATTAGACCTAATAAACATACATGAATAGTTTAAACAAAGAGCATTAATATTATTTATTAATAAACAAAAATAATATCAGCATACATATCAAGTGTTGACAATGATCATTATGAAATCAATGTAAACATAAAGTGAAATGGTGAAGATGAAGTGCAATTGGATAAAGGATTATTGATACAGAATTCATGCATTCATATACACTCATGAAATGTCAACTTTATGTATTTTTCTATCTTAGGAATAGTCATAAAATTTCTATCATTTATAAGTTAACAAGAGGCTGATATCAATCTACCAATCAAAAATGACTATTGTCTATTAGTAAACCTTTCTAATAAACCTTTACAATTTGACCAAAGTAAATATATTCAAAATTAGTCTACCATTAGAAATTGCATCAAATATTATTTTAACAAAGGAAGATGTCTAAAATAATTCAATCTCAAAATTTGCTTTAATAAATATACAATTACATTTTTAAGTTCTAGTAAATAACGCTTCTAATAAGCAATATGTGATAATTTTACTAATATTATCCAATTAACTGAATGGAATATAAACTCCTAAACAAGGCAAATAAATTAATAATATTTATCCAGTAAACTTTTACTCGTATTCAATAGGGAATGGGATAAGTATTCCTTTCGATTCCTGGTTTTGATGAGAACTGCATCTAATTAGGATAAAAATTAAGTTTCACGGAGTTTTCTTTTAATATTATCTATGAGAATGAAATGAGCAATTAATTCAATTTCTACAAATACGTAGAAATAAATTTCATGTAATTCTCAACTTTTATTGCCTTTGAGTGAAAATCTGAACATAATGGGTCTTCTATCAATATACGTACTTTTTATGGTTAAAATAATGCATAAGTAATAGGATTTTGTTAATAAAATATGTAGAACACTGAAGTGAAATATAAAACAATAGATAATAGAACAAAATAAAGATAAAAAGATTAATAATTGTTGATGAACTGAATCTGACATTGAAAGTTAAGCAGAGAGAAAAACATCAAGAGATTTTCAACACTAATACAAATATTATTTTATATAACATATTTGATACTAATTACTTTTGTTGTTGTTTATTTTTAATCAAAATGAATATCAGGCATCACTGAACAATAATAAATGAACAATGATTAGACAATATTCTAAATATTAGATGTCTTAGGGATCATGTACCAATATACATGAAGAGTCTACAGTCTAAATTAATAAATTTATATTAATAGATTTTTTATTAAATTTTGAAAATAAATTATTATAATAATTCAAATATTTTAATGTATATTGATGAAATTTTTTTTTATTTATTAATGTTCTTTATTAATATCATTACATTTGTATCAACTTTGTCAGAATGTATGAAATATTAATTAAAATCAATTACTAATGTTAAAACAATAAGAATATTGATCTATAGTCTTAAATGAAGATAAACGAAAATGAAAAATTTATAAAAATTGTAAATTTTTTAAAATTAATTATTTGATTTATTATCAATAAAAACCCGTATTAATTTTGTTAATCTATAATTGTTTTTGTCTAGTTTAACCATTTCTTTCTGATAATAATAATAATAATAATAATAATAATAATAATAATAATAATAATAATAATAATAATAATAATAATAATAATAATAATAATAATAATAATAATAATAATAATAATAATAATAATAATAATAAAAGAATATATGATCTATAAAAATGAATGAAATTTGAACTAATAATTAAATTAATATTGGTAAACTCTATATCATTATTATCATATTAAAATATATCTGCTATTTTATCTTTGAAGGCTTTTAAAATAATTTAAAAATTCGTTGTTATATTATTATTAATTTAAAATAATATGTACATTTTGCACTTTATTCTATGAAAATTTATAGAGATTTAAATACATATAAATTCGCGATAGAAATTTATTTGATGGGATAAATGTTTAGTATTTCCTATCATTAAATTATTATTTAGATATTTCACGAAGCTGGGAAATTTAATAAATAAAATTGGCTAACATTGAATATTTTATGTCGAAAATTTGCTTTAATGTTTCCCATTGTTGTTTGTGCTGCCAGTTGACTATTTCATTGATAAGGACTGATGTCTGCCCTTTCTATTTGAATTATAATTATTATTATTATTATTATTATTATTATTATTATTATTATTATTATTATTATTATTATTATTATTATTATTATTATTATTATTATTATTATTATTATTATTATTATTATTATTATTATTATTATTATTATTATTATTATTATGACTATTACTATTATTATATAATTTAATGTAATAATTTAAACAACTATAAAATTATTTAAACAAAACACTACATTTAGAAGAAAAAAAGTACAAATGGTTTCCGGTTGGTTATTCAAAGGAATAACAGAACATTTAAACATGATTTTTAAAAATATTCATTCACCAAATTGAATAAAAGACATATATATACATATGTACATTCTAGGTATCCAAAACCCCTTTTAATTGTTGAATAAATGTTAATAATAATTGTTTATAAACATATTTCAATTATTTATCTAAATTTGCCGACATAATTCCCTCAAAGGTGGTCAAATATGAAAGAACCCATGTTTCAACATTGTGAAAATTGAATTAAAGTGAATAAAATCTGTTTAAAATAAAACATGTTTAAATATAAAATTGTTTTAGAAAATTACATTAAACGAAATATTTTATGAATTTACTAAATTTAACTTTGAAGGGCAATTAACCTTTACTCCAGTGACTCTTAATGTTTCGCAACAATTTCCTTTTACCTACTTCCGGTCATTTTGTTGTAAAAGAAAAAGAATTTTCAAATCGAATTTTATGGAATCAATAAATTTTTTGCTTTATAAATTATTATTAATTTGAATAGTTAACTTCACTTCATTCCTCATGAAAATATATCTATACCATGAAACAGTAGATTTGTCTGTCTGTCAGTCACAAGAATTCCTTTCAAATGGTGAACAGTATCGATGTGGTATTTATAAATGTCATTCTTGACACATTGAAAGCTCTATGTGAAAATGCCGAGGTTGTCCTCAACATTGCTTATCGTCACGTGAAAAAGGCTATGCCGAAAATTCGTGAATATAAAAAAAACCATCGATATATTTACTGATTTATAGTCAAAAATTTTTAATAATTACATTGTCTATTGAAAAGAAATCAGAGGTAAAATTGAAAAAAGTTCTTATAATATATACATGAGTATCTATGAGTAGGGTTACCATACGTTTTGGTTTGGCACATAAAAAATATGGTATCCGTATCTATGAGTCATGTAAACTGATTCTGTGTCACGCTGGATGTAAAAAGGTAATCGATTATATAAAAGTTAATTACGATATGGTGAAATTAAATACAATCACGGCTCAACATATACAAAGTTGTGAAATATGTCAGAAACGAAAACCTTGACAATAAAAATAAAAGAAATAGTTGTAAAAAACACAAGTGATGGAACCGTTTGAGATTATAGCGATAGATTTTTGTGGACTTTTGCAGGTAAACATTCATGGAAAGAAATATTTTTTGGGAATTATATATATGTGTAGTCTATACAGTTTGTTGACAGCAGTAGCAAAGCAAGACGAAAAAACTACATCGCATACTATTGTGAAATTCTGGATATTAAAATATGGGGCACCGAGAGTTATTCATGTTGATTGTGGAAAAACATTTGAGTCTAATTTATAAAAGAATTGGCAAAGAATCACAATATAAAGCTACAATTTTCTAGCCCTTATTGTCATAACACTAATGGTTTGATTGAAAGACAATTTCGAACAATACGAAATTTTATCAACACATCATTAAGAGGAATTAGAGGTTGGGTTGAAGTGTTACCTAAAATTGAGTTTACTTTAAATGCTACTATTCAAACTTTAAATTTCAAAGCACAATTGAAAAGAGTTCAACAGGAGCAGTATTTGGTTTCCGGATATCTAGAGAATGGAAAAATAATAAAAGAATATACAATGATAGAAGTAAAATAGTGGAAGAATAAGTGCAATCAAAACAAAGAAGTTTAAATTATAAAAATGAGAATTGGATCCACCGATAATTCGATATAAATGAAAAAGGTTTAGTTAAAGTAGATGCGAGGATAAAAAGACCGATATACAGGATCTTTTGTCGTTGTTAGAATGATCCATGCAAATAGTTATAAATTACGAGACAGAGATGGAAAAATTATAATTTGAAAAGTTGAATGGCTAAAACCTTTTAAACAGGGGAGATGTTAGGGATATTTAAATAACTAATTTATAAATAATATATATATATATATATATTGTATTATAAGTATCAAATATTATTAGATAGTAAAAGTATAATAAGTGTAAATGCTGGCACGCATAATTATCATTATTATTAAATTAATTAATTCGCCATTTAAATCGGTTGTTTGAATAATACCAGTTTAGGCAATCAATTTGTATTTTAATATATCTTTAGGAAATTAGACTTCAATTATTAACAGTTTGGTTGTTCATATCCAAGTTATTTCTGACTCAAATTGCCTCAAAGATTGTAACAGCACTAAGATGTCAAAATAAGAAATCCGATACCACCCAAGATCAAACCGAAGGACCTTGAAAACAGACCCTAGAATTATACCATCTTACCACCAGGTCACGTTAAAAACCACAGTTTTACTTATCAAATATATAAATATATATATAAATACTTTAGAAGAACTACTCATGGGATAATTATCACAAATTGATTTACAACATATTGATTGCCCGATTTACGACTTGCCAACTCTTTTAAATTGTAATTGACATCAGTGTCATGAAATACCTGCACTTTTTAAATTTCACTACATTTTAATAGCTCTTTCTGTAGCAATCTGAGCTCTCATGTCTGCAAGTCTAGATTGTCACTGCTGTCTTTCTTGTTGTTTCTGTGGGGTTTCATTTGCCTTTCGATAGATCCAATTGGCATTTTGTTTTTTAGATAACATTATAAGTGAAATAAAATTTATTACAATATAATGATTTTAAAATGATTCAGGGTTTTGTATCTATGATAATAAAGAACTAATTTTTTATACTCATAGATTATAATAGTGAACAAATAGACAGATGCAGTTGTATACATTGAAAAGCATGATGCTTAATGTTAGTGTAATGTAATAAAGGTATTTAGTGAACGATTAGACAAAAAATAAAATACTACATTACCGGAATTTTTTATGGTCATTTTTTTATTAGTGCTGATTTGAATTTAATAGACTTAACCTAAGAATTTAAACGGGACAAAGTGATTTTTTTGTAATTTATAAGAATTTTTACATTGGATTCAATTTAAAAATTTCCGCATTTAGAAATTGTAACAAACATACATACACACATACATTCACAATTATTTATAAGATACTATTTAAATATTTATAACATTTAAAAACTCTATTATTATCATTATTTTGCCATGTATCAATTTATATATTTTTTCTAAATAGATCTGGACGTCAGAAAAATTTGTATCAATTGCAGAAATTTTCCGTATCAACTAAAAAATCGATTTCAATTTCTAAAGAATTACAATTTATTATTTTTTTTCTTAATAAAATAAACCGGGAACTTTAATTTTCTTTAAGATAATAAACTGTTTAATTTTAAATTTGTTAATTAAAAATTGTTTTTTGAACCATAAACATTTGAAGATTGTTTCAATTTTCAAAATAACTTATATATCGATTGTTTATTGGTTGATAAATATCTACCAATGCAGAATTTAAATATGAGGATTACCAAATTATTACCAAATTACTGCATTCTAAACATCAAGTGAGTATAGATGAACTGAACGTTGTGGAAGACAAATATTGGGTTAAGATAAAGCATCAGCTTAAAGTGAAAAAACTAATAATGCTTATATGTTTCTGAGTCATTTGAGCACTCCCCTTATGTATGATGTGTGCATCCAATCAGGACATTTTATGTTTTCCTTAGTGTGCTTGTTTATTTGGATTGTGTTGCTTGAGTGTATATCATGTCTACATGTTAGATTTGATGCATTTTATTGGATCAAATTGGAATTTTTTAAATCGAATTTTTTCCACACAGTTGTTAATTTATAAGCTGGTTTTATTGAAATTTGACATTTTCTTTAAATTGATGTACTTTGCTACAATTTTGACTTCAATTAAGCTTCATCTCTGCATCAGCACTAACTTTAGTTTGTTGTTTGATTAAAAGGAAGAATATCAAAGTTTGAGAAACTCGTCAATAAAAATTTTTAGCGCCTCTCAAAGCCTGCATGGAATTAATAGAGTTAATAGTTAATGAAACTAATTTAGATTTAAATAATCATTTGAATGCATTGTTTCATAAAATTCATATAAAATTCATAAAATTCAAATAGCTAAATTGAGGAAATTTTATTCGAATAAATTCTTTTTCCTATCATTCATTTTATAAATTTTAACTGTTGGAGTTATGCAAATCTGAACAGATTAATGTAGGTTGAGCTATATATAAACCAAATATAAAAAGCAAAAATTAGCCTAATTAAAGTACTTAGCTTTGCAATTATTGTTAATCAGAGACGTAGTCAGAATTTCAGCTTGGGTGAGGAGCAAAATTATTAATTATTGCTATTCATCGACCAATGTTAAAGGTTGACACGGAAAAATAGAAAAAAATATTTTAATATAATTTACAAATTTATTATTAATTATTAACAATGTATATTACATAGAATATATTAATTTGTCTTTGTCCCTTCATTAATTCAGAAAGTATTTCATCCGGACATATTTTAATGCCTTGATAAATATATAACAAAGCCAAACCGTTTAACCTTTTTTCATTCATGGTATTTCTTAAATATGACTTCAGGTATTTAAGTGATGAAAAATAACGCTCCGCTGTACAAGTTGATACCGGAAAAGTAGCAAATATTGTGAGAAGAATATAAATATTTTTATAAAAAATTGGATCACATATTGCTAATGTATCTACAGCAGCAGTCGGTTTGATTTTAATGTCTTCAAATGTTTTGTACCACAGCTTAAACTCATATTCAAACATTTATCGGTCACTTCATTCCAGGAGTTTGTTGTAATAATCAATATATTTTTGATAAAAAAATGGCTATGAAAATTTGGAAGTTCTTCGTCCATTTTCTTTAGTTTGTCATCCGATAGAATAAGGCGGGAAAATGATTTAATATATATTTGTGAGTTATAAATCTATCATTCATTTGACTAATTGTCTGATCTAATAAAGATATATAACATGATATGCGAAAATATTCTTCTGGATTTGTAGTTGGAACATTACATTGATGTATTTTTTTCTTTGTCACTTGTGGTACATAAATGTTCGAGTAGGCTTGAGTTTCTTACATGTTACCGATGACAACCAAATAAGATCGAAACTAGTCTGCAACTAGAGAAGCGACATAGTACATTAAAACTTTTATTTTGCTAACAGAAATTGGAAGAAATGTATTTTTATTGTAAAATATTAATTCAATTAATTTAGCAATTAGTTAATTAATTAATTTAAATGATTCAAACATTTATTTTGTTTAAATTAGTAATTATCAGAAAAACTGATAGGTTTTGTAAACCTAATTTGAAGGATGACAATTCACGTGGAGAAAATTGTAGGAGATAACGAAATAATAACGAGAAAATTCACTATTTTTTGAGAAGTGAATTTATTTCCCTAAATTCATTTCCAATGGTGTAATTATTATTAAGGAATTTTAATTATTACAAAATTAGAAAATAATTATTGTAAATTCATGTCTTACTTTCCTCGTAGAAATTTTCCAATTTGAAATTATTTTATTTTTAATTTTATTTTGTTAAATATCTTATTATTTTAAATATTTAGTTATATATAATCAGTACTGTTATTTTTATATTATTATAATAATAATAATAATAATAATTATTATTATTATTATTATTATTATTATTATTATTATTATTATTATTATTATTATTATTATTATTATTATTATTATTATAAAAAATCTATTTTTCTACTGATTTATGTAAGTCCATTTAAAATTAATAATTTATTTAAAAAAATTTCCTAGATTAAATAATACATCATTCATGGAATAAAATTAAAAAGAAAAATTTTAGTTGAATATTATCAAAAAATACAAAAAAAATCAAAGCAGAATTGGCTTTAGGTTTTCATATGTTGACAATTCGGAAAAGATGAAAGGCGTGAAATTTATGAAGACAAATGTGTTTTGACAACTCTTAGGAAGTTATAGCTTATTTGCTTTGATCCCAATATTTGATAATGAACCAGAATAAAATGATATGGTTTATGATGGCAGTTTGGGAAATGAAAAAAAAAATTTTCAATTTCAAAAAATTTTTATATTCTATCTAAGAAATGCATAACAATAATAAATCTCATTATGATTATTTTAATTATTAATCAAATTCGTATTATTGGCTAAATTTTAATAGAATATTTTTAATGAAAATATTCCTCATGAAACCTTATTTTAATTGGATCGGCAAATGAATTTGAATAATATAATTATTGGAGGTCTTCAATTATGAGGCCGCCTTCAGGAAAAATGCTTATTGGGAAATATGATTCAATCTCGAAAATATAAATATTATTACCAATCTTTGCTTGTAAAAGTACAAAAATATAATATAAAATTTTATGGGGAAATTATAATTATTACTTTACATAGGTCTACAAGTATAATTAAGTTTGATAAATCAAATAAAACCGACTCTGAGCATCACATTATTTATTTAATGAGCAATAATAAATGCATCAGACATGTAGATAAAAATATCAAGAAATATTTATAGAATAAATGAAAACATAATTATTATTATTATTATAATTAATATCATTATTATTATTATTATTATTATTATTATTATTATGTGGTGCCTAATAAAAATACCAAAATAATTATAATTTTTTTATATAATAATAATAATAATAATAATATTCCAGTACCCTTGCGACTAATACATATAGTGGACAAAATATCTTGTCGGATAAACTCTTTTTTTTAATATTTTTTTAGGCAAAATAATTATTATTTTAAAAAATAATAATTATTTTGGTATTTCTATTAGGAAACATCTTTATAAGGCACGACATTATTTTTATTATTATTATCTTTGACTGATGTTTTTAAACTATTTCATTAACAAATATAAATAAGAGTATTTGTTTATATAATTATTTATTCTACTTTACATCGGTAATTAGACATTCATTCGCAAAATTTGTCGGTATACTACAAAGCTTTTTAGTTGGAAATTACTGGTAGATATGAATTTATTTTGTTTTGTCACTTATTCATCATAAAATTACATTTTTAATCTATATAAAATCATATATATTCATTTTATGATGCTTTTTAATTATTTACATAACGATTGGTCTGGCGGTTGATTAAAACAAAATTTCACCCATTTGTCAAAAAGATTCGATTTATTAGGTAAAATAAAACCAAATTTTAGAAAATTATATAACATGAAAAAGAATAATTTGAGATGAAATAAAAGTAATGACGAGTAATTTGTTCTCATTATTATTTTATTGTTTGTATTATTAGTATTCTTTTTTCTTTATTAATCACGTATTCATCATATCAAACTGCATTGATAGCACACTGACCGCATTCTCCTAATAATTCTCCAGCAATGTCTCGACAATTATTCTCAAATCTGTCTCTAAGGACTCCTTGCCTTTTACTGATATAGATCAAAAATAAAATAAATAATTAAATAGTTGAAAATCCTATTTGTTTTCTCGCTAATCTATTAATAATTTAAACATAGAAAAAGCAATCAATTTAAGTTTTAATTTTTTTTAAGATTTAATTAGAAAATTATTAGTTAATTGATAGAAACTTATCTGTGATCAATTTGCCGGTTACGGTGAAAAGAATTCTCTAAATTCCATTGTAAAAATTAAAACAAATATTATTTTAATATTATAAAAAATTATTATACAAAATATAAATAAATAATAAAATTCTAAAATTATCAATGCGAAATGTGTTTTTAAAAAAAATTAATTAAATTACTTTTTAAAACGTTTCACCAATAATCTGAAATAAATATATTTTATAATAAAATAAATATTCTAAAAATAGTCATCCTTTCTAGGAAACGGTACGGCAATATTGTCATTATACAGCCACCAATTATCTTAACACTTGGAACTTCAAAGGCTTGCAATTATCCAGTATTATTTCCTACATTTCAATTTAAGGACTTGCACTAATTAAATTGTAGTAATCTTTCAATTTATTTTTAATTAATTATTTTGCTTAATTGATTTTCTTCTGTTTTTTCACTATCTACAAATTCTTTATTTAAATCTTCTCTTTAATAATGATGATGTGTCAATGCATGTTCCACTTGTTCTCTCCAATTATTATAATTATTACTTTTAGATATTATATTAATTTCGACTAACTATATATAACTATATAACTATGGTTCTTAGCCGGTACTCTGCAAAATTATGAAAGCCGAAATTTAATGTCGGTTAATCTACTGTATGTGATTTGAGTTGCATAGATAATGTTTAGATGGCTGCACATATGAAAATAATGTTAGGTACTAATCTTGAAACGGCTCTCAAGAACCCGATCGAGAGCTGTCACTTGGCCACTAGGCGTTTTCTAAGCAGGTGATTCCACTTGAGTTTATATCGCTAATAGACTGACTCTCTGATTTAGTAATCTTTAATGTGTTTTTATTTGTATTGTGTTATGTGTGTGATGTTATAACATAAGTGATAACATATTTAATTCAGATCTTACATAAAAATATCAAGTCATTTTTTCCATAGTGAATTGTTGCTTATCCAAAGTTTTAGACGAAGGATTGAGAGTAGCTATATCAAATATTCGACCTAATATCGCTGAAATCTAATTATTTAATTTCTAATAAAAGTTATGTCTGTATGTTTTTTTACTCTTTGATTTTGGTGCTCCGCGAATTTTTCTTATAATCAAAAATGCCGTCTGACTTCAAAAAGATTAAGAACCACTGGTTTACATTTTAACTTTGTTATAATTATATATTCATATTTATGACATAATTTTATAATTAATATTATTACATAATACTCATAGCTTTGAAATCCTGACACCAGCAAGAAATAATATATAATATGTTGCTTTTCATGCAGTTAATTAATAAATATTTTATGTTATGTCATTGCATTCTTCTCAATTTATTAATGAAAAAACATAAATTTCATATTTATATAAAATTATATTTATGGCAATTTTATTTGCTGGAATCTTTTTTATGATTGTTTTTTAATATTATAAAAGATTTTACTAATATATAATTTACATCTATTGAGATGTAATTTTGAATTTTAATAGTATTTATTTATAATTTAATATTTTTTGATTTTAATTTGAATAAGTTAATTTTATTTTTAATTATTAATTATTTTGTAATGAAAAAATCATAAATGATTAATTAACTTATTATTTGCTTTAGTGTAAATTTAATATTATTCAATTAATAATAATCAAAATATAAAATTAACATAGTAAAATTAAAATAAATAATTTAAATAAAATGTGAAAATCTGTTTACTTGTTTATTATCTTTATTTATATTTGAATTATAGTTATTGGCATATATATTAATTTAATTAAACTCTTAACGCGAGATTCATGTCAACAGTAAACACTCATGTGACTGGGAATTGGCAAAAAAGGAGAGTAACAGAATGAAAGGAGATATGTGGGCTCTACAGAAACAAAATAGGCCCAGAACACCGATTCTTTGAAAACTATTTGCAATAAACTGAGAGCGCATAAAATGTTTTAAATGTTTACGCGTGTAATATTATACTTTGATTAGCGATTTTAGACATTGAGAAATATTGTTAATATTTAAGTTTAAAACACTATTAATTCACTATTTTTTTAATTCAATCTNAATCACGAATAAACTAAGAAAACATATAATACACGCTTTTTAAATTGAATTTGTTAGACTAAAAATGTGAACAGTGATCGATGCATACACACATACACATTTGTGGCATGCAGTCAAAAGCACGTGAATAATTAAAAACACACATGATTAAATACACCTAGATATAATTAAATACGCTTTTCAACTCTCATCTAATTTATTTGCCAATTACTTATCGAAACAATTTCTCGTCGATGTAACTCATTCTGTATTTACAACTGGTGTAACTAGATTCAGACCTATCTATTCCAATCAAATCTACATATGTGCACTGTTTGACTATTTTCTATCAAAATTTAAAAAATGTCACTTGAAATGTAATGTACAATTGTCTGCATATATCAGATTCAAGTTTAAAATGATGTATTTTAATCGGTTTCGGCTATTTTAACTTCATTATTCGACTTGACGAGCGCGGATTTCATTGGATTTAGGTTGGATTTTAATTGAAGTGCTTATCAATCTATTTATTTCTTTAATGACAATGATAATGCTGTCAGAAAGGGGATTTTTTTTTATTTTTATCAAATTTATTTTTATCTTTTTTATTTTATCAAAATATGTAATATACAGTGTTATTTGGTTAGATTGTCTTTGGAAAGCACCAAGTAAGCCCATAATCAAACATAGATCATTTTTATTGCCCAGATCAAAGAAATTAAGTTTGAACATACAAAAAATTTAAAAAGTTTCCATTGTTAAAATTTATTTTTATTAATTTTTCAAAAATAATTTTCTATTTGTTCAATATATTTATAAATAGAAAAATTGTTTATTATTAATTGTTTGAATTATTCCAATAATTAGTGGAAAGAGAAAGAAAAAAATATATAAATCCAATAGATTATAATTTGTTTTTTTTCTCATGAAAACGCCATTTTATAATTAGAATATGAAAATATTGTTTTTTAAAAATTTTGAAAGTGTATTTATTTGTACAATATTTGACAATTGCATGCATTAGCATATTTACTTCACAATATTTAAACAAGAACCACTTGCAGAATTTCGAGTAATAATAATAATTCGTTAATTTACTTTTTAGCATTTTTTGTTAATATAATTTTTAATATTTTCCATTGATTGAAAATTTTCATTTAAAAATAATATATTATTTTATTATTATTATATTAATTATTATATTGATTTCAACTTTTGGAGAGCAAAATTATTAATTAGTGCAATTCATCGAGCAATGTTAAAAGTTGACACGGAAAAATAGAAAAAAATATTTTAATATAATTTACAAATTTATAATTAATTATTAACAATTTATATTACATAGGATATATTTCAATATAATATTAATTTGTCTTTGTCCCTTCATTAATTCAGAAAGTATTTCATCCGGACTTATTTTAATGTCTTGATGAATATATAACAAAGCCAAACCGTTTAACCTTTTGTCATCCATGGCATTTCTTAAATATGACTTCAGGTATTTAAGTGATGAAACAGAACGCTCTGCTGTACAAGTTGATACCGGTAAAGTAGCAAATATTGTGAGAAGAATATAAATATTTTTATAAAAAATTGGATCGCATATTGCTAATGTATTTACAGCAGCAGTCGGTTTGATTTTAATTTCTTCAAATGTTTTGTACCACAGCTTAAACTCATATTCAAGAGTTTTTTGTTACAATCAATATGTTTTGATAGAAATCAATTATGTTATGAAAATTTTGAAGTTCTTTTTTTTTATTAGAATATTTCATCCCTAATTTATATTTGATAATTTATAATTTATTTGGGGGGGCGACAAAATCCTCTTATGATTCCATAGTTACGTCCCTGTATTAATTCTATTTTGACCTTATAAAAGAGAAAAGTTTGACTTTATAATGAAATGTTTTTATGCAAATGTTTGACCTTTAAGTTTATTCAGCATAGGAAACCTTTTCCAATATAGGCTGAATTAGGTTGGCATTTCAGCAAGAATGAATATTCCATTGGTGAAATTGATTCCTTTTTCATGTACTGTTGTTATACCATTTTTCATGAGTTTTGCTTCAATGTGGCATATATTTTTAATAAACTGCAAATCCGAAGGTTATTTCAATATAAACCCAGTTGAACATTGAATCTTACATTGGTTCGAGAAGGTAAAGATTTCTTTATTTCCTAGAATAAATCATTGAGACTTTTAGTATTCGATTTTGGTAGTGGAATGTATGCCTTAAGAAAAAATTCTGTGATCTTGTAAGTCCATGTATGTTTGTCAGCAAAGTGGGATCCAATGTTCTATATAAACTTTTGATGTTTTTTTCAACAAAAATACTTTTATCACAACAAACACCTGTCAGGCATAACTTTAAAAGTAATTCGTTGTTTTAGTTGACATTAAACTCATTTGAATAAGTATTGACAAGAAATTTGCTTTTGAAACATTGTATTGCTTAATTCTAACTATTACTGTCAATTTAACCAGGACACTTAAGATAAATATGTTGCAGCAGACACAGAATTTAAGAAAATGAAAAATTTTTTGATTGCAAACATTGAGAAAAAATAATTTTAATTTGTTTTAATTGATATGAAGAGAACTATTTAAACAAATATAATTGTTATGCGTTATAATTTAAAGTCAGTTAAAGTGACTAGCAAATTTTCGAAAATTCTCGCAGCCCCCATAAAATCTCGCACTATACAATTGCGATACATTGCTTTTCCTAATAATAACACCTTCGTTTCTAATAATTTTGATGGATAAATAAAGAAATTATAAATTATGTTTTAATATTTGATAAGTCAAATATTAATTAAACATTTAAACAAATAATGTAAATGATAACCGAATTTATAATTTAATTAATTATTTATAAATTATTTATTGAAAACTTTCTACAAATATCATGTCTAATTTACAACTATTTTTTAATCTTAATGCAGTCTCTTGGTCATGATTTATCAAATTTAGCAAATCCTCGGATAGCTATAAATTAGAATTCATTTTTGATTAAATGTCTTTTAATTGATTTTGATTTGTTTTATTTTTATTAGTTTGTTTAAACTGAATAATATTCAATATAACATTATAATATTTTAAAAAACATTTTAATAATAATATAATTTGTTAATGCATTTAAAAAATTTCTTTCCACAAAATGGTTTTTTTTTCATTAAAGTAGAATAAAATACATTAAAAATAGGAAATGGGTTCAATAATAGGTAAGAAAAATTAGTAAATTCTCAAAGAATACGTGAAAAATAGTTGTTTTTCTTTAAAAATATTAATGACAAGCCAAATATAAAACAAATAAAATTGTAAATTATTTAAAAATAGTCAAATATATTCGGTTTTGTTCTATTGCATTTTTGTAATGTAATTTTGATAAGCATACATTATTTCTAAATTCAATCTGTTATAAGCAAAGATATGTGTACAGTGGTCAATTTATACAGACAGACCTATTGCTTGAATTCTGTCAGAACTATTTGACAAATGCAAAATACATCCGAAATTATACGCATACATTAAAATGGCTAATGAACATACAATTTCGAGTTAATAATAATTTATTTTAATTTAGTTTCTGTTCACCTTCAATTTAATTTTGTTATTTTCCTTAAATATCTTTATCTTCATTTTGACTATAGATAATTTTTTTCATTATTGACATAATTTTTCAAGTGTTATTTTTTTATAAATTCCAATAGAAAATATTATAATTTAATTTATTAACTTAAATGCAGTTATATTTATTTTAAGGCTAATTTATTTTCATGACAAAATAACAAAAATTAATTTTTTTATATAACAGAAATTTTCGGCATTAATATTTATGCAAAATATTTTAAGTCTACTCGAGACTCACCAAGAAAAATTATTTTAATAAAATTATGTTTTTAAAAATTATTTTATTCTTTTTATTTGTTTGTCTCATCAATGAAACCTTGAATTAAAATATTACACTTAAAAAATATTAAAATTTTTATATAATTTTTTAAATATTATTTTTATAGCCACGTAATAAAATCAGATTAGCAATTTTTTTAATTTTTTAAAAGTATTTTAAATATACTGTAAAATCCTGAGTATAAACTGCATTGAAGAGACACAAGTTGCACACAACGTTTTCTTCAATGAACAAAATAAACAAAAAAAACATTTTCATTATTCTCAATGCATAAAACATTACGAAAAGACTCTAAAAATACAATGTGATTTTAAAATCATCAACTTATCATTGAAAAACAAATGTGACAATAAAAATATGAAAACCATTATGTAGAAGTAATTAATATTTAATTTAATAATAGAATTTTGATTTGATTGTTTATATCGTAATGGACAGAGTAGCTATAATACCGGTTGGTTGGATTTGCATCTAAGGTGCAGCCATTAGACCTTTAAGTTAATCGTTTGTTAAAATCTAAATTCTGTAAGAAGTGGGAGGACTGGATCATCAATGATTATGAGAACATCAAACATACTAAGTCAGAAAATAAGAAGTCCGCTGATTGGAATATTATTTTTGAATGGATCGTTTCCTCTTGGAATCAGGAGATTTTGTGAGAAAAATTGAGCTAAAGAAATAAGTTTATCTTCAAATTAAACAGGCTTTAGTCGTAGCTGCAGTTTATACTCGGGATTTTACTGCAAATTTTAATAATATAATGTCCCAAAAAAATATATACACATTTTGCGTGATTATATAAACAGTATATATTTCAATAAATTATAGATTAAATGTACAAATTAAAGAAGTCAGATGCAAAACTTTTGAAATGCCTACCTCACGCGCCGCTGGCCGAACAGAATTTCCGCGATAAGTTACTAGTAGTTTTTTTTATTGCGGAGTTTGTAGATGTCTGTGGTTTCCCAGAATGCTGGACATCTTAAACAATCCAGTCCCTTTTAAAAGTATTCCGGGGCGAGTGAATCTATCTGAAACTCCCTTCATAACCTTGGAACTTCTACTACGTTCATACACTTATGGTAACATTTTAAAATAAATTTACGTTGTTTTAAGCTTAGTATAATATCAGCCATTATTCTTTATCAGTTGTATATAGAAAAGAAAAATAAATTAAAAAATATGAGCTATTAAATTTTGTAAATTAAAACAAAAAGTAATTTTTCATTAAAACATCTTGTTAAATTAACTTACAATACTCCAATTAAATATTCATAATTATTTATATAAAATGTAAAATGCATTACTATAATTTAAAAATAATGTGAAACTTCTCGAATTGAAAAAATGGTAATTTATTTATTTGTTATAATGAAACGTTAAAAACTACAAACTGCATTAAACAATGTCTGAACTTAATTTTTGTTTCTTTTATGACTTTTGAAAATAAAAGTAGTAAATTTTGTTTTACTTTACTAAACTAATTCATTTGAAATAATCTTGTAAAAATATTTAATTGTTTAAATATAATTGTTGCTTTTTTTCTTCATCAACTAAAACTAAAAATTAAAAGTATTTTTATATATTTTTACATTTAGTTTTGATGAAATAGTCATATTAAGTAAATGTGCAACGCAAAATGATGGCTGCATTTGAACAAAAAACAATTCAAGCATACGCGAAAAAGTGACTACCAATAAAACATTATAAAAAGAATGGAAAATAAAGACATTTATTTAATATGGGATATGATGAGAAACATTTTAAATCTTTTTATCAGTCCAAAGTGACATTATTAGTAATCTAAAGTAAGTGTTAATGGAGTACTTTGCTACAATTTCCAAACAAGTTTAGCCTCGGCAATTCTAATTGATTCTTTGCAGTAAGGCAGTTCTAGTTCGTTATTTGGTTCAGATAAAGAATATCAAGATTTGAAAAACTCCTAAATTAGTCTGGATTAAGTTTGGATTTAATCATAAATTTTCGCTTCTATCAAATACAGCATATAAAACATGCAATAAATTTTCGTTGTTCCACAAATCTCATGTTAAAAAAATCACAAGCTAATTGGAAAAAATTTCATTCGAATAAATTATTCAGCTCAATAGCTATCTATATAATGAAAAAGATGAGTCAAGTTTTGCTGAATAAGCTATCTTAAATAATGAAAATATGTACACATCGTATATTGTTTGTTTAAATTTAATGTAAAGATTAATAATTGCACAAAAAGTAAAAATTACTCATTATCGTGATCCAACATTATTAGAAAATATAAAATTAATTAATTAATTAAAAATGGAAAAGAAAGATTAGTTAAATTTCGTTTAGTGGTGAACAGGATCTATTTTAGGTGTAAATATTGGCTTACCTATTTATTTGAATGTGGTTTTCAAAAATGTGTCATAATGAAATAAAATGACACATTATAAGATTACCAATCAAAGATGAAAAAAAAAATTAAAGGATTTCACTGGTATAAATATTTAAATAAAATGTAAGTACATATAAATTCCTCAGATAGAAATGAAAAAAAAACAAACTAACATTTGGTTTTGGTTAAAAAAGAAAATAAATTTCAAAATAAACATATATTGAAAATAAAAACGGAATTTTATTTATTTATTACCTTAACATTAAATGTATTTTAATTAAAAATTAAGAAAGACAAAAGTTTATAAAAATAAAAATAATAAAATTGATGGAAGAAACATTGAAGATAATATACATTAATTTTTATTTTATGTAAAATTATTAACAAGATATATTCTTCAACAAAACTTTGAAAAAACTTTTTTAAGAATTTTACACTGACTACTCTTGTATTGTTGGTTATCAAATTTGTGAATTATCAACAAAATATAGATTTATTGATACCAATTATATAACACAATAATATCATACTGAACTCAAATATGTCAATAGATTACAATTAATTTTGTTTTGCTCTACATTTCATACAATCCATATGTAATCTAATTATATGACGATTCTTGCGAATAAAATAATTTTCACTTTTATTTATTCATTTTATTATCATTCTCACTAAATTACTTTTATTTTTAGACCAAATTTTTTATTATTTATATGATTTTAATATTTAATTTCTTCTAAATTTTTTCCAATTTATGGGTTTCCTAAAAATCACATAGTTAAAAACCATTTAAAATTATTTATTTTATTTTTTTTATTAATTAATTAAATAATTTTTATTTCTTATTTAAAATTTTTCATGAATTTTAACATAACCATTTGTAATAGTACTTTTATAAAGTTCCTAAAATTCAATTTTCCTAAAAGGTTTTGGGCTCACTTTTATTTCATTTTATTTAAAATTATTTTAAATAGTTTTTTTGCGGCGTAATAAGGAATTATCGCGATATTGTTGATTAAAACACAAACAATTCTAAAATTAATTAAAAATGACTGAGGAGAAAATATTGTTGGTATTATATTTCATGTTTGTAGAATGCCAAACTAAATATATCAAAATATCAGTAGTTGAAGGAATTTATTTACATGGTAAATATCATTTCAATTTAAGGAAATTTTTCAATATTAACAGGGTTTGTTTAAATATGCTTTATTTAATTTATCGTGTATTTTGTTGGTGAATAAATTTTAATACTTCCGTGATATGTAGGCTGGCCATTTTCGTGATTAAAAGGAGAAACATCATGGAATCTTATAATTTGGATGTTATAAGTTTAAACAAAAAGATAGCAAATACGTAGAAATAAATTTCATGTTCGAACTTTTGATGTTTAAAATATTGCATAAGTAATAGAATTTTGTTAATAAAATATGTAAAACAGTGAACAGAAATATAAAACAATAGATAATAGAATAAAATAATTAATAATTTATATTATATGAAACATACAAACTATATATATATATTATAGATTTTATAAACAAATTTTATTTATTTTTCTTCAAAAACAATATTTTTAAAATTTAATTTAAATAATAAATAATAAATTTATTTTCAATTTATACTAAATATATTTAAAACATTTTATTATTTATTTTATTATAAGATTTTTAATTTTTACAGTCTACAAACTTCTTAAAATATTTAAATTTAAAATTATTTAACTTAATAATTAAATACTGTTGAGTTATTATTGCAAACTCGGTACTGCACTCTGACTCCACGTGGTTTTTAGCTATATATATATATATATAATCAAAGGCGAGACAATTCACACTCTCGCTATTTGTAAATCAAGAATCCATTCAGTTTTAAACAGTAAAATAAAATTTTTTCATATTTTTATATTCTTTTTCAAAATCAAGTGTTAATGTTATAGAAACCCTGCAATGTCAATTTTCAAAATAATTCATAAAAATAATACATACATATATAAATAATAATAGATATTTTATTATAATTTCCACGTTCATTTAATGAAATTTTACGCATTTAAAGATAAATTCGAGGAAATATCGGAAGAAAATTCATTAGCAATTGCATCAACAAAAAATAAAATTAAATAAAGCATACTAAAACAACACACGCAATATTTATAATAAAAACAAAGATTCAATCGTGCTATAAAAACAAAATTTTCCATTATATTCATGCAATGTTTACCCCTTGATTTAATAATGCAAAATATGATAGTTTAATATTAGTGTAATTATAAGCTGAGCAATTCTATACGTGCTTATTTGTAAAATAAGTTAAATTAAAGCAATTTATGAATGTAAAAATATATCTAAATTGTTTAATATTGCTTGACGTTTAATTTTCACATGCTTCTGACTGTATGCCACTGATGTGTTTATGTGCATTCATTGAACATTCTACATGTATTTCCGATGTTTGCAAATTGGTTACTTAATTGTATTTTATATTACAATACGTGTAAATATATATGAAATCAATCGTTTTTCAAAAGTACCTTTGAAAATTATGACGTTGAAATGATAAAGCGTTTTACGACAAATAGTTTCTAGCAATGAAATTGGAGACCAATAAAAATTTGGGATAAATTTATTGAAGTTTCCCGCTTTTAATTATTGGAAAGATAATTAGAATGAATGGCGCCAATAGGTTTATGAAACTGTTCTAACAATGGTTTATACTAAGTCAAATAAAATAAATTGTAAAAAATGAACGAATTTTAACAAATAACTTTATGATTTAAGAAATTTTAGAGATTCAAAAGATTATTGTAATACATCTGTTGGATGAGTTTACTTTTGCATATATAATATACTTTTTATATAATATATTTCCTCTTTTTTATTGTTTTAATAATTTTTAATATATTTAAATTTTCGTAATTTTTTTATTTTCTTATTTTTTTTTATTTTTCTTAATTTTTTTAATTTAAATTTTTTTTTAATATTTTTAATTTTTTTAATTTTATAAAAATTATTTTAATATTTTTTTATACATATATAATAACCAATAAAAACTGCATTCTTAAAAAAAACATAGAAAAAGTTATTCGACTTTGTAAATAAAATGCTTCACTGTTTTAGTGAAAAACTTAACGTTTTTAATTTAATTAAAAAATCTTTAGAATAAAATGTATTTTTCCGCGTTTCAATTTTAGAATGTCTTTTCTAATATTTTCTTGATTAATTAAACTAATTAATCATTTAAAAATGTTTATGAAATATCTAATTTTAGACACGTGAAAGAACTCATAAGTATTTTTCCACCAAATAAATTCATTTAATTTCTAAATAAAACCTAAAAAGTTGAATTTTTTGACACGGTTATTAAAAATATATTAAACACAAATAAATAACAAATAAATTTTTATATATCAAGCAATATGAAAAATTATTTGAAAATTTCATTATTAAACAAAAAAATTAATTCATTAAAACATAAAGTTAAATAAAGACTTCGTTGTTTTAAATGTTTTTTAATATTTAATTTTTGTTAAATTGTAAAAACAAATAAACTTAAATAAACGTATGATTGCTAATAATTTAATTTCATTAATTAAATAAATTTATAATTGTTGTTACATTTTTTATAATTCAATATAATGAAGAAACATTTATTATAATATTATTTTGAAAAATCGACTTAAACATTAAAATGATAAAAATAAGGCAATAAAAAAAATAAAAAAAAGAACACAAATAAAAAGGTTTTCAAAAGTCGAGAAGAAATTTAATAAAAAATTAATTATATTATTTTATTTTCGTGAAATAAAAGATAATATCTGATTAAAGATCAAAAATGTAATTCTACACAACATGCAATTACACCTGATTAAGGGGTCTACGACAAAAGGCTGACATGGACAAAAGGCCGACATAGACAAAAAACCGACGAGGACAAATAGCCGACAGAAAAATGGCCAACAGACTAAAAGGCCGATAGAGATAAAGGCCGACAAAGTAATTTTATATCACTTCCATATTGCCCTATGTCACCTAATACTTAACAATGAACTTTGAACAATTATTTTGTGCTCATGTATACTTTGAATTACTTATAAAAGTTGATGTTTGATTTTGTTATTTATTGTATTGACATATTATGGTACAGGTAGATAGAAAAAATAAACAATAAAAATAACATCATTTATTTAAAGAAAAAGATGCAGAAAAATATTTTTACAATAAAAATCTAAAAACTTAAATTATACGCAATTTCCTGTAAAAATGTTGTCTATCGGCCTTTTGTCCGGATCTCTTGATAAAGGCAGGTAGGTGGCCCCTGCAAACGGGGGGGGGGGGTACCCCACCAGAAAACAAAATTGCTGCAAATCGTTTTTTTGGTTTTTTGATTATGTAATTGCGGCAGGGGCTACTCATATTTTTATTTGTATTGAAAAAAATATGAGTAGCTTCCTGCCGCAATTACATAATCAAAAAAACCAAAAAAAAACGAGATGCCGCAAAATTTTTTTTTCTGGAGGGGGCGGGGTTTACCCCTTTGTGGCCTGTGGGCTACTAACTACCTACTTAACGATCAAAGGGGAACGAAAAAATAAAAATTTTACTGATAATAAAATTAATTTTGAAAAGCTTATGGCAACAAGGTCAAAAAAATTATTGAACAAAAACTGTCAGTGGATTTCGATAAATTTTCAAGAAAAATTTATGAAAGTTAAGTTTAGTTAAAAATAGACGTAACTAAATATCATCTCTCCCCCCTCGGAAACGCATATAGACTTATTTTGAACAGATCAAACATCAAATAATTAAAAAAAGGAAATTGAAAAAATAAATATGAAAAATTCTAGAAAATAATTTCCACCACCTTGAAATAGATTCTGCTCATATTCTACTGAGTGATAAATAATTGTCATAATTTTTCCTTAGACAAGTCGTAATTATTCCATTAATTTTCTGTAATATTTTTACAGAAATCCTTTTAATGAGCAGCTGCTATATTTCATGAAAATGACAAAGCAATTTTGAGAACAGATATTTCAGTACGTTTCACCTAATTCATTTTAATTTCTTAATTAGCAACTGGGATGTTTCTGCTACGCATTTTTGTTTTCGTTTTGATTTTGTTTATTTATTACAGTTAACATTTGTTCTTTCACGTATTTATAAGATTTGTTATATTAGGTATGGACCATTCTACAGGCTTTTCAGTACTGTAATTATAGCACTTCTTACGAGATTCGAGAAGAACTCTCCTACATTTACATATATCACCTTCTGTTTGATTCAAGATGAAGAGGGTCGTTCAATACACCAAGGTTTTATGTAAGGTTTAATGGCGGACATATGTTATAGCCTAGAATATTTAACTATTCATAAAGTGGTAAATGAAGAAATTTTCAAATTAAAAGTTAGTATTTGTTGTTTATTTAAAAATCAATTATTTAACAAAAATTTTCATCACAGCCGTTTTTAATGGTTATCAAAAAGACAATGCCAAAGATTTGTTGAATAATGTCGAGTAAATGCGTCAAGCTGAAAAATAATTTTGATTTTTTTATGAAATTTATTATGAGCACGCAAACTTACTCTGCAAACCCGTCATCCCAGAAACCCATTCAAAGCAATTTGCAATAAGTTGGCATGTTATTTTAACATATATAAGTAAATCGGGCTCTATACATGCGTCATAATAAACTGCAATAACATCAACACAAGTAAGATAGGAATGCTGTAATACAATTAACAATAGCGATAAAAATTAAAACCATTAACCTGTTTTATATGTGTGGACGACTTATACAATATTATTTTACTGAAACTGCCAAAACCTGTGTCCCATAATTGAGTGCATCCTATATGTGATAAAATATAGTACTCTGTTTTAATTAGAAATCTTTGGGGAAAAAATACAGAGTAGAATAATAGACAAACTCTAAAATGTAAATGCATCTGAAAATTAATAAAACTTTTGATTTAATTTTGTTTTGTATTCGGGTAATTCTGTAATGAGTGAAAAATTGTATAAAATAAAGTTTCAAATTCAAGTTTTTGATTGGATAAAATTAAAATTAATTTTAAATACTACTGAAAAGAAAAATGATTATTTCTTTCTTTTAATCCGATTATTGTGCTCTATTTTATTAATTCTTACTAAATCTTCAATTTCACCCTAAAGCATTTTAATCTCTGAATTCGATCTTGCAAAATTTTCAAAGATATCATTTTGTCTAAGAATAAAATTGAATTTAAATAAATAAATTTAATTTGTTCAAAAGTATATATATATATATATATATATTGGGGTGGTGGAAAAATTTGTTGAAAATAATTCCTTGTTTTATTCAATAGGGATAATTGTTAAATAATTGATTTTTGGTGTTTTTAGAAAAATATTTTTTAATAAAGTAGTCACCAGAAATGAATAAAAATAGAAAATAAATGTTTATTTTGAAAAGAATATTTTCATTCTAAATCTTTTTATCTCTGTAAATATAAAAATGTTAAATATAAGAAATTGGTAAATTTTATTAAATCTAAAAATCGTTTTACGATCTTAAAAAATTAAAAAAAAATATTCAATTTTGCAATAAATACTTTGATACATATATATATTCATTTTACGATTTATTTCGACAGTTTTCCTTTCATCATCAGGTAGTATAGAAAAACTGTTTAAAAGTTTTTTTATTTCTTATTAAAAATATTTTTAAAATATAAATTAAAATAATAAATAATTTTTTATTTATATTAAATATATTAAAAGATTGTAAAATAATTTCAACAATCTTTATTATTAAACTTAATAATTTAATCCACAAACCGACAATATGCAACCCAAATTATTTAAAAACATTCAAAACACAAGTGTTCACAGCATTTTGCAGATTTTATATCAAGTAAAAATACTCAGGGATAATTGAAGTTGTAAATTAACAAATTGTTTTAAACAAACTAATTTTCATTAAATGTTGATTTTCAAATTTTTTATGGCTTTATATTGAAAATTGATATGAATGGAGAAAGGAAGCCAAAGGTAACTAAGAAAATAAATTTTAAAAAATAAAAAAACAAATAAAAACAGTAATCCTTAATTTTACAAAATTATGAAATTATTAAAACTAATAAATGGTATATTATTGTTTTAATGAAATCAGTTATTGAAAAACTTTAACAACTAATTCAACTGAAAAAAAATTCTAGATTTTCGTTGACAATATTTTTAACACAAAAACATCAGTTCTATTTTAAGTGCTGTCTTTGACAGATTTGAAGATTTTCTTTTACAAAAAGTAGTAGAATTATTTTTTTCAATTTTTCAACCAATTTAATTGTTTAAATTCCCGAGAAATTATAATTATATTATTAATTTGAAATGTTTATAATAAATCATAATTTTTAGCAGTAACAGAAATTTTTTCATTGAAAATAAAAATAAATACTTTTCAATTTAACTTGACTATTAATTTTGAAAGATAACATAATTTATTTTAATGAGATACATTCAAGTTTTATAAGATGAGAAATAACTTACTAAACAAAATTAATCAGTTTGATTTATTGTAAAACTTGATATGAAAAATTATAATCAAAATGATAATGTAAAAACTCTAAATTAATTCATTGTACTTTCAGAAATGAACAAATTGCAATAGATAATATCTGAATAATATTGCAGCAAAATCTTAATATATTAAAACTTATTATTACATTAAAAATCAAATAAATATTACAAAAAGAAATTAAAAATTATAATTAATAAACGTAAAGATAATAAATAATAATATAAAATAAAAATAATAAAAAACCAAAATTAAAATTATATTTAATTATATTTAATTTATATAATTATTGCATTTTTTGTATTTTATTGATTTTTCCGTTATCAAAATGTCAAAATAAATAAAATAAAAAATTTTTTTAAAACTAAAAATTTAACTCTGAAATTCTAAAAGTTTTAGATTTTATTAATTAAGAATAGAATACAAAATTTTAAAAACAGAAAAAGGCAAAGATAATAGTTTATTAAATGGATTCATTTTCTACAAAAATAATGAAGATTCAAATACTAAAAACCTATTGGAGATTTAGGTATTAATTTAAGTATTAAAAAGCGCAAATTAATAAATGCCTAAATTGTACTTCGTCTGTTCCAAAATAATTGAACTATTTGAGTTTTTCTTAATTTTTAGACTAAGAAATTGATTTTATGCTTATTTTTCATGCAAGTATAGTTTTTTGCATTTTTAAAATTTTTCTTAGCAAAGGTTTATTTATTCATTAAAAAGTTACAATTTAAATAAAAGCAAAAAAAATTTAAATTATACATAAACATTATTTTGTTCCCGGAAATTTTTAGCTTATTGTTCCTACACTGGAAATTCATTTTTTATTTAATTTATTCTTTAATGACTCAATTTATAATTTACTTTACTTTCGACAAGCGTTATTTATTGCATTATTTGCAGTAAAGTCACTTGAAAAAGGCAGTGCCAAAAATTCGTGAATATCAAAAAAACGTCGATATATTTACTGATTCATTGTCAAGCCCTTTAATAAATACAATATCAATTGAGAAGAAATCAGTGGTGAAGTTTGAAAAAAGGTCTTTCTAGCAAGTGCTAATGTTGAAGAGATTGAATCTAATTGACATTCATAAATTACAAGAATTTTCTTGTCTGTTCAAATCCGTTTTCCTCTTATTGCACGAAATAATTTATTGATTAAGAAATCTTTCTAAACAGTTTTATTGATTTCGATTGTTTTTGTAATTAAGAAACCTTTAAAGATATTTTTGCTTTTCCTAATTGCAGACTTCTTTAAAATATTTATTTTATTTGAAAGTTTCAGCAGGAGATTTGACTTAATTTAGATTTCTTTTGAGTTTACCTTTTTTAAGAAAACTGTGAGGAAAGTCAATGGAGTTTATGAGGCATGGATTTTGTCCATAATGTAAATGTTTAATTTCATTTTAAATTTCATTCCTAACAATTTTTACGCAAATTTTCGTCTACTTATATTCCACGGAAAATGATTTATTTGCTTGTATTGATTCTTTTGATTTTCTTGATGATAGTTTGTGACCATTTAAATAAATCAGTTCTTTGTGGAACAATTCCTATATTCAGTCTTAGATTTTTCTGATTTTGAAATAAATGTTGGACAGTATTTTTTTAGAAGACTTTGGAGACATAAGATTTATTAATATCAAAATACTGATTATCCCTCCAGACTCTGGAGTCCAGAGGAAGTAATTATATTCTAAGTATCTTGAGCAAGATACACACAGGCATCAATAATACAATATTACACCTTTGACATTCAGACACACATTACATAATAATCGGACATACAAATTCAACATGCAATAATATTATTTCAAACACGTATTATTTACAGTTATCCTAGTCCTTTTGATAGATTTATTTATTTTGAAAAAAAGAAGTACACGTTAAAGGTATTTTCATGACCAAACAATAATAACATTAAAAATATTTATATAATCTTTAAAGTTTTTTCATTTTTTGTTAGAATGAAAACAAATGAAAATATCTAAGAGTTTTTATATAGAATTTTTGGGTAATATTTTGCATATTTTATTAGTCATTATTATTGTGTCTCTACCTCTTAACATTGATACGTTCGTATCCTTCTTGTTAATTTTTTAAAAAACATAAAATCCCAAAAAGTAAAACAAATTAATAATAAAATTAAACTATTTAAAACAATAGTTTATTTAATAGTTAATATTCTTATATGAAATTTATAAATAAAAATAAAGCTTTGTCATTGATAAGGGAATTTTTCAACCAGTTTTAAAGGGAAAAAATCTTCCAAAAATAGAAAGAAAGTGTCTTATTGCTAAATTGTCAGACGAAATGATTTATCAATTAGATTCTAATAATAGAATTTCCGCCACAAAAAACATAAAAATTTGGAAAAGAAATTCTAATAATCGCTGACAAAAATTTATTTTTCTGATTATTAATTGTCAAATTTATTGATAAAATAAAATAAACTGGAAAAATAATTTGTTTTCAAATAGTTATTATAAAATGTGTTGACAGATTCTTCTATTTTCACCGAAATTGTTTGATGAATTGTTTATGAAAAAAATAGAAAGCGCCGAGGGGGGGGGGGGGGTATGTGGATAATATATTTATAATTGGAACGCATTCCGGCCTACTCGGTTTTGAAAAATTCAAATTTTTTTTATAATTATATTGAGTTGTTTAAATGATAAAGGTTTATGCAATTTTTGACTGAGCGAAATTTTTGAAAGATTTCGAAAAATATTTACATGAAATTATTGGTAAAATATGAAAAAGATATTAAAACATTCAGATGAGCACACAATTTTGAGTTAATTGTATATTGGTGTATTTTCAATAAATCAACACAAAATGTCACGTGAATTTGACGTATAATTTATCTGCTTATAACAAATTGAATCTGGTAATTTTGTATAGTGGTCATTAACAAAACGGGTAGATTTGAAATGCTTTATATAAGGGGTGACTGTGGACAAGTTAAAACAAATTATAGAGAAAATATGGAATTTTTAAAATGAAATATTTGTTACTTAAAATCTTTATTTCAAAATACTTTTTTAAACTTGTGATCTTACTTTTTAATATTCATCTCCATTTTTTAGTATTTTGGACAGCATACTTGAAAGCAGTAAAATATTTTGAAATTAATGTTAAAATTCTTAAAATTGGAATTATATAAAAATTAAACTTGTTGAATTTTATCAATTCGCAGACAACATGGAAAAAAACTTTGTTTAACACGTTGAACGCCGTGCGAATTGTATACGATGCACAATACATTTGTTCATTGTGTTCTGTAAATCGCATACGGTTCGCAGTCAAAACTTTTTGTTTGAGGTCCGTGGCTCAGCTACGAATCGCATATAAATGTAATACTCACGGACGACAGTACTGACAAACACATATAAGGTGACCTATGGAATTACATTTTTCTACCATTGCGGTGTTCAACGTGTTAAATGTCATAATCTTTGAATAATAATAAAATTTTCAACCACATATTCCTTTATTCTTGATTAAAAGACATGATAGAAATTTTTCTTTATTCTATTCATCAATTTGTTTATCAAAGTCACCAACATATTAATTATTAATATTCACAAACTTTCCTAAGCATTAATCCGATCTATGTATCAGTGGAGATTGTCGAAATTTTATGAGGCCAAATTAACCTACTTCTTGATCGGATTGAGCTGACATTTGGCAAGTAGATTCGTTGTCGAGGACACTGTATGTTTTCAAAATTTCAGATCGATTCGATCAAGGAAAGTGGATTGATTTAAAAAATATTGATAAGTCAAATCTAGTGTTATTTCCTTATTTCAATATAAATTTTTATCTATTCATTAACTTCGGATTAAATAATTTAATAATGTAATTATGTTATATAAGTTTGAACAATATTTGATATGATTATCATTATCACATTATCATGATAACATAATTTAGGGTTTCGTTTGGTCACGCAAAAAACGTTATTTTACGTAATAATAAATATTTCATGGCATTGAGAACGCATATTGAAATTTTAGTTTTGAGTGAAATATATTGAGTTTCAAAAATCACGTTTTTTATAGTTGATTTTTTTTAATATTGTTTTTATTTATATATTTATAATTTTATTTTTCGATGCATTTGTTTTGATTGAATACTATTTAAAAAATATTAAAATATAATTTACAAACATTAAAAAATATTTACGATAAAAAAAACTTTAAAAATAATTTCATTTGTGTCAATGAATTGAGAATTAGATATTTATTATTTAATATAATTAATTTTAAATCTGTTTTAATTATTCATAAATCCTGAAGCAAGAAATCTTTCTCCTAATGGCTGAGATGATTTCTTTTCATCATCTATTGTTGTTTTCTTTTTTTGATAAAATAAATTATTAAATTCATTTTTAGATTATAATCACAATTTTTACATGCTCAATATAAGTGAATAAATTAAATTTGATAATTTAGCTAAATATTCGTTTATTTAATTAATTTTATTTCTGCAATCATTCAGAACTGTTTAATAAGATTTTAATCTTATATTTATCACAGAATCTGCAAAATTCTTGCATAGAATATATACAGTTTTACATCTATTAGTGTGACCTTGAAATTTAATATTGTTAAGTTTACATTTAATATTTCTAATTTCTAATTTAAACTTAAAATTATAAATTAACACGTTGACTGCCACGCGTGTTTACAACAAAATGCCCGTCAGGCCACCGGCGCCACTGTAAGATGCGTGCTCTACTACCGCATGTCTGTTTACATTTCTTTCGGTACTCTCAGCCCGATATCTATTACGATCCTCATTTATCACGTTATTACTCTGCACGAGCAGTTGTAATCTTTGCCGTGTACTGAGTAGTACAACTAATATCTCTGCCCATAATTTTTCAATAGTGAAGAGAAAGATGAAAAAGTCAGTGTGCAGTGATTCATATCGCAGTGAAAGGAAGACTAGTCACGCTAGTTGCTCAAATTCGGATAGCAGCGATGAGGAAGTGATCAGATTGCCCAAAAGAAGAAAAGTAAATCGTATCATATCATCAGATTCTGATACGGATACGGATAAATGCAATCTTAGTGATAATGAATATTATGAAGATACTATTGACGAGATGTTACGAGATTTGGTCGTGGAAGAAGAAAGCAACGTTGATGATACTGAGGAAGCTCCAGTTCAACAAAGTGAATGGAGTGAATTTAGTGGTCGGCAAAAATCAATTTCTTTTCAAGAAACAGGCGGTCTGAATAAGCAATTACCTGACGATATAAATCCGTATGATGTGTTTACGTTGTTCGTCGATGACGAAATCATAAACTTGCTGGTATTAGAAACTAATAGATATGCACAACAAAAACTAAGTGAATCGAGGCTGACTCCAGGTTCACGAATGCATAAATGGAAACCAACAAATCCTGAAGAAATAAAACAATTTTTGGGATTATTGTTGTGGATGGGACTTGTAAAAGTGAGCCCAATAGCCAATTATTGGGCCAAAAACGAATTGTACAATTTCCGGCTACCGCGTCAAATTATGTCACGAAACAGATTTGAACTATTATTGTGCAATTTTCATTTTGTCGATAATATGTCCATTGCCCGTGATGATCGGCTTGGTAAAATACTTCCATTTTTTAACAAATTGGTAGGAAAGTATCAGGAAACTTACACGCCTGGAGAAGACATTGTTATCGATGAAACGTTAATTCCATGGCGTGGAAGACTCATTTTCAAGCAATACATTCCAAATAAAGCGCACAAGTACGGAATCAAGTTATTCAAATTATGTTCAAGCGAAGGATACACATGGGCAATGAAAATGTATTCTGGTAAATCAGCGGAAGGTATTAGAGAAACAGGATTGGCACACAATGTGTGTCTACAACTGGCAGAGAAACTTTCGATCAAGGAAGAACATTGTATATTGACAATTTTTATACAAGTTATGAGTTAGCTATATCATGCCTAAGACGCAAGACTCATGTAGTTGGAACACTTAGACATAACAAGAAATCTATACCAAAAGATGTTCTTAATTGCAAACTAAGAAGGGGAAAAATGGTAGCTAAAGAGGATGATAACGGGATTGTGGTACTCAAATGGAGAGACACACGTGACGTGAGAATATTATCTACGAAACACGCTCCTATCATGACACAAAGCACGAAAAACATTCATGCTGCTTCTTCAAGCCAGCAGCCATCCGCAAGACTCAAACCTCTGGCCGTCCTCGAATATAATAAGGGTAAATGTGGTATAGATTATTCAGACCAAATGGTTTCCTATGCTTCGACGATGAGGAAAGGAATCAAGTGGTATAGGAAGCTTGGTGTTGAACTTCTACTGGGGACGTCAATTGTAAACGCTTTGGTCGTTTACAAAATTGCGACAAAGAAAACTGTAAATATTAGACGATTCAGAGAACTGATTGCTGCAAAGTTACTAGGACTGAGTGAAGATTTAACACTGCCTTCTGTTCGACGAAATACGCATTGCATCGCCGTTCGCAGAAATAATTTGGGGAAAAGCCTTAGACGCGCATGCAAGCGGTGTTACGCAAATAAAAGAGAAGAACTGGAACGATCAAAGGCACGAGCAAATCTCAGAAAACCCACTACTTTTTGTCCAAGCTGCCCTGGTCAACCGCAACTTTGCAGTGAATGCTTCAATATTTTGCACTGTAAATAATTTTGTTAATAAACGATTTTTAAAAAAATTCAACAGTATTATTATCTCCTGTCATATATTTATCTAAATATGTTCGGAAATCCTTTGGAAGGAGTCACCCGATGTGGCCTGATGAGAACTCTTGCTGTCACCCGAATACGGGTGACGTGGCCTGATGAGAACTTTTGCTGTCACCCGAATACGGGTGACACGGCAGTTAACGTGTTAATTAAAAATTCAATGGACATTTAAGTTTCTCCCATCTTTGCTTTAAGTGTATGATATATGCATGTATATAAGATTGTTTAAATGATAAAAAAAATACCGGAGTAACAATTTGACTTAATAATTATTCAATATTTTTGTAATTGTTTTAATTTTTAATTTTAATTAATTTTGTCTTTTTAATATATTTTAATGATTTTTTAATCAAAATCACTTGAGAAAGGCAGTGCCGAAAATTCGTGAAAATCATAAAAACATCGATATATTTACCGATTCATAGTCAAGCTATTTTAATAAATACAATGTCAATTGAAATGAAATCAGTGGTGAAAATTGAAAAAAGTTCTTATAATATTTTAATTAATTTTCGAATAGTTTTCATTTCTTAGTGCGCATTAGTGGCGTAAAATAACAATTTTTATAAGTTGCTTAAAATATATTTTAGTTCACAGTGATTATGCTCTCCATGCCATTACATGTGCAAAATTTTAAATATTGTCCGTTTTTTTTAAAGTTTACATTTACACTGTTAAGAAATGCTTGGTGAGGTTAATCATAATCTCTACTTAATGGTCTTATATAAAAAACAAAAATAACACTGACTTCATTTAATACAACAATTAGCAAATTTTTATCTTTGACAAAAAAATTAAATTACTAATGTGTATTTTTTTCATGCATTTGTAATCTATGTTTTTGTATGTATTTTGTATGTATTTTGTATGTATTTTGTATGTATTTTGTATGTATTTTGTATGTATTTTGTATGTATTTTGTATGTATTTTGTATGTATTTTGTATGTATTTTGTATGTATTTTGTATGTATTTTGTATGTATTTTGTATGTATTTTGTATGTATTTTGTATGTATTTTGTATGTATTTTGTATGTATTTTGTATGTATTTTGTATGTATTTTGTATGTATTTTGTATGTATTTTGTATGTATTTTGTATGTATTTTGTATGTATTTTTGTATGTATTTTGTTATGTATTTGTATGTATTTGTATGTATTTGTATGTATTTTGTAATGTATTTTGTATGTATTTTGTATGTATTTTGTATACTCGTCTATTTGTTTACAGTATTGAATATCAACTTATGAAGAGATTGAGAGTTGATTGAACTTGTCACATCGGTCCAGATAAAATTGACCCTCATATTGTACATACTCTAATCCAGTGGTCTTCAAACTTCAAAAGCCTCTTTATGTGAAATGATGCGTTAAATTGAGGGATTTCCTGGAAACCTAGGGTTCCTCGGAACACAGTTTGATGACCAATGCTCTAATCTATAGATGTTGGAGCTATTTTCACTTTTAATTCCGCATCTGTATCCGATCTCTTTAATTAAAGCTTTTTTTTCTCTTGACATACTTTCTATTGTAGGTCAATTAGATTTCCTGGTATTTGGTTGCGTTTCATGCATGACTTCGTTTGTGGATCTTAGGATCTCCGCTTCTTGTTATACACATCTTCCCCCCCCATGACCGAAACTTTTTTTCTTCAGGCAAATATAGAAGAAGTATTTACATCTTCCCTCAAACTTCATAAAAGAATAATACCTTTCCAAAAGTCTAACGATTGAATTTCTTACATAACTTTCTAAGAAAATTTACTATCGAAACATATTTACAAATTTCCCTTTTTCCAATGCCCCAACTCAAAAGAAAGTTAAAGAAATTCCTACAGGTTACAAAATCATCAAACACACCCGGCATACTAATTTTGAAAATCAGGGAGCTGTATATTGAAATGGCATATGTGATGGATAAAGATTTCAGACAATGGCACAAATTTTAAAGGACACATATTTCAATTAAAGAATTTTTTAATCAACAACTATAAAACGCACAGAGTTGTCTTCAATACCCCATCAGCTACGCAATTTGATTGAGATTTTGAGTAAATGATAAAATCTGCAAAGAGAGCGAAGAATGCAATACTGATAAGTTTCGAAGTGACCGATGAAGGGTTGGGAAATGTTTTGACAAGGGCCGAAATGTTGATAAATAATCTCTCAAGTGGTTCAGGCAATAGACAGCAAGGAAGACGCTGTTCTAACTCCAAATCATTTGCTAATTGACGGATGGAAAGGGGAATCAGTAGAAAATATAGAAGTGGAAAAAAATATCAAGTACATATTTTTGGTGGAAACAAATTCAGAAATTAATTGAACACTTCTGGGGACTATGGATGAAAGAATTGAGTCAGTACTGGAGGCAAAGACCAAAATGGAATGTAGAAATATGATGTTGAAGTAGGGTCAGCAGTGTGGGTGCTAGACAAAAAGAATGAGTATGGAAAGTGCCTAATGGGGATGATAATTGAAGCAATATCTGAAGAAGATGGAAAACTACGACAGATACGAATTAGATGCGAGGGAACGAATATACTGAGATGTATTTCTAAATTGTGTTTAATTGTGGAGGTAAAGCTAATGGGGAATCGAGACTGACACCAAAATGTCGAAGGAAGAGGAGGAAGATGGTCAGGCCTGATGTGAATTAATTTAATGAGTCACGTCTGTATGCGATGTTTTTTTTGTTGTTATAGTCGTGAGGTTCGGTTGTAGTGTAGTGGCTAGAATTACGGCAGACGTTAATATTTTGTTAGATCAGATGAAATTAAATGGGCAACTTTATTTTCTAATTTTGGAAGAGCTTATTTAATTTGATCAATTAGGTACACAGATTTGTGATTTCATGCATGCCTATACTATGTACGGTGGGCGTGAGGCGATTTAAGGCAGCATGATGAAATGCGATGTGGATATTCGAAAGGGTTTAGATACAACGACAATGATGATTCAACATATGGTATTTGCTTTTTCTTTCATTCAATTTTAGAAATATAATAACAATAATAATAATAATAATAATAATAATAATAATAATAATAATAATAATAATAATAATAATAATAATAATAATAATAATAATAATAATTGTTGTTGTTGTTGTTGTACTAGTTAAACTTAAAAAATAACTACTGATTAATATTTTTCTGATATTATTTTAAATAATCATAATTAATTTAACTTTAATTTCCGAAATGAAAATAATTAAAACAATATTTGTTTAATATCTTTAAATATCATGTATTATGTGAATTATGATTATTTATTCTTCACTTATTAAATAAAAATTGGAAATAATTTTCATAATTTGAAATTCCCTAAATTTCTTTCCCAAAATCAAATTTTAATTTTATAAAAACCCTGCAAATGTCAAATTTCAAAAAAATGCACAAAAATATAAAATAAATATTTTATTTTAATTTTCATATTATTTCAGTAAAGTTTTACGCTTCTAAACCTCAATCCAGGGAAATATCAAAAGATTTGCTATTTTAAGGAAATATAATAGAAAATCTTTTTTAAACTCTTCAATCGGGAGGAAAAAAATTTTTCAATTTGTACAATTGATGCAAAAAAAATTTCAAATCCTGAATATTTAAACAATTGAAAAATTAATATTATTTCATTATATGGCGCACTTGCAATGCTTGAAATGGGCTAACTCGATTATAAATAGCCAATGGAATTTCCAGTGTAAATATTGGAATATCAACCTAATTACAAAATCCTCATGGGAATAATCGCTCTGAAATTCGCCCCTCTAAAAATTTTCATACTATTTTCATCGTTTTATCTTTATTTTTAAAAGATCTATTTAAAGATGAAAAACATGATGAATAATTTTTTCGATTAGATTTTTTTTTATTTATTTATAAATAATAATAATAATAATAATAATAATAATAATATAATTATTATTATTATTATTATTATTATTATTATTATTATTATTATTATTAAAATATTAAAATTTATTATAAAAAATATTTTTTATTTTAAAAATATTCTTATAAATCGGGTTACCTGAGTCTTTCATCTTCATCTCTTTCAATATTTTTAGCTCGAGCAATCACTTTCGCGATATGTTCTCTTTCGGAATCCGACAAATGAGAAAGATCAGGACCCGGAGGAGTGACAGGCGAATCTTCGGAAACTAATTCATCGCTGGATACCGAGCAATTTTCTGATAAATCCTTTTTTCCAGCTGCTCCGTCCGATGAATAAGAGAAAATGGGAAATTTTTGCAAGAGACTAATGGACATCTTTCGATTACTATCAAGAGTTTTCGGTGGTTTTTCTTTAATTATGTCGGTTTTTAATTTATTGGTATAAATGATGCTTGGATTTATGGTACGATTATCTGTTGGCAGGCTTTCCTCATTGCCCATGAAGCACCATAAAAACACAGTAAGAGAGAAAGAACGGTTTTCAGTTGATATAATTAATTTTTCCCATATTTTCGTGCAGTGTAGATCCTATTTGTTGTTCGACATGTGTTGAAGAACATGTATCCGATAAATTTATTGGCTGAAAGAAATGATTTACATGAGTCTAAATCCAACCAGTATCACATTTTTTTATTTCTTTTCTTTCAGAATTTCAATCTGACTTTGTTTTCATATATTCGGAGAGAGTTTGCATACAATACACACTTCCTAGCAGACTAGACAACAATTTCAGAAGAAAGAACAGAAAGGGATGAATGGCTTCCTGAATAGTTCTCCTGGAACCAATCGATAAGGAGGCAGTGTGTTTGTTGAGGAAGAGATAGAAAAAAGTTGATTTGATATAATGAGATATTGTTGAACTATTCGCAGTTACAAAAAAAACAGACAAATTGAGGTGCTTCAAAAATTCAGATTTTTAATTTCAAACAAAATGAAATAATAACAATAGTAATAATAATAATTATAATAATAATAATAATAATAATAATAATTATTATTATTATTATTATTATTATTATTATTATTATTATTATTATTATTATTATTATTATTATTATTATTATTATTATTATTATTATTATTATTATTATTACTGTTATTATTAAAATAAAATAATAATAATAATTATTATATTAATAATAATACGCATCAATTACTTACAACTACAAGTAATATCTAATTTAAACAAAACGGAATTTGATATTCCGGATTTCTTGACATCAGTTGACCATATTTAATTAACTAATTATGAACTGTTTAGATTTTTTTTTGGATTTTGTCACTGTCAAAATTATTTAATTAATTTGTTGACTTGTTTTAATAAAGTCCCAGAAAATTGATTTTGTGTTTTTTTAATGTTTGAATTAATGTAAAATATTGATTAATGATTTTAAAATTCGTTTGTTTTTATTGAATTATATTTTTAAGTTGGAAATGGATTAAATTAAATTTAGTGATTGCTTTCGTATTTTAATTGTTTCAATAGTCAGTAAATTATTTTTTTGAATATTAAAAATGAATTAATAATTCCTCGATTTATTTAGTAATTAAAATTGATTACAACCCAAAATGTTATTATTTTTGTTTAAATGTACTGATGAAAATTATTTAAATTTTGAAAAATTTTGAACTAGATATATTTTCTAGATAATTTAATATAAATGATTCCAAAGGAAATTTGGGCAAGTTTGATTAAAGTTCATTACATTAAATGAATTGTTGTTTTATCGGATGTTGTTATACCAACTATATTGTTATAAAGATGAATTTTTAATTTATCATTAAACCTCTTTAGCCCAAGATTACTTCTGGGTATCGAAAAATAATTTCACGGCAGATTCAGACTAATATCAGTTAAAGTATGTGATAAAATTTTATTTCATAATTTTCAGTGGCTTCCCTTAATTATAGACATATGGCAATTTAAGAGTATATATTCATTCATTTAATAGCAAATAATCGAAACTAAGAACATACCTGTTCGCTATAAAAAGAAGTTGAAATACGAATGTGCAATAATGGATCTTAGGAACTTAGAATCATAAATTTCCACTGAAAGTCTTTTTAACTTTATAATTTAATAAATGTTGGTCTATATCTTAATGAATTGGGCTCGTCGACACGGTTTTGATCGTACCATTCGCATTTGCCGTAGACATCACAAAAGTGGAGTAGTGGATAATTTGTCACAATGTAGATGAGGCACAGTCACTACCGTACATGGGGATCATTGGTCTCACCACATACGAAAACAGCCTCAGGAGGCAACATCTTCATGTGTTGTTTGACGTTTCAACAGCAAATGGGTAAAGGAAATTCCTGTATCTACAATACGATGCCGGATGATATACTTTAGCTTAAGGATTCGAATAGTCGAATTAAAGTAACCAATGAATTTCTGCAGTCAATAAACAGAAACATCAACACTAGATTTAATAGCTATTGGACATCAAAACAATATTCGTCGAGTTATTTTCTCAAATGGGGTTCTTATTAAACTCATTCAGATTTCTCAATAGTGATATGTACGTTGTTACCCAAACTCACTAGGCATGACCCGACCAATGGATTGATAATTGTGGTGATAAGCTGATGTGCTGGATGCAAGTTGGCACATTACATGAAGTCTATGGCGGTCTCAATGCACATGCCTACATCCCGTCACTGGAACATAACCTACTTGTGACACACATGTAAAAAGACTTCATTTCTATCAACCCAGTGTTCTAATTCATAAGGCGCGCTACACATGAATTGATTACAGGAACACAATGTCCATGTTTTGAATTGGCCATCACAACCACCAGATTGTAATCCAATTGAAAATCTTTGGTCGCGGTTGAATCACGCATTGGACAATGAAGGAATTACATCGAAGTCAATAATACAACAGAGGATTCAAAAGTTGTGGACAAGAATCGATGCTGGATACTTGGAGCGTTTGGTGGAGTTCATACCTAAACCCATAAACACTGTTATTAAAATAGCGTTTTCAATACTTATCCACATGATATGGTTATACAGGTATGCTAAATTAATTTAAAATGATATAATGCAAAACTCCATATTTTCTTTGGAATTCAAAAAAGTGGCAAATGTGGAAATGCAAATTAATTAATTAATAAAAAGTTATTCACACAAGGGCTCATTGCATAATTACGTCACGCCAAAAATGATGCCACAGACTTGACATCAACGTTCCCTCTAAGCTGTGCGCGTGCGCGCGCGCGCAGCACCTCCAACTCCCCAGCGCAGCAAAACTATTTTCAGCGCAGTATATTTAATTCAACCGTTTCATGGCAGTTGTTCCTAGTAAAAAGCACACGGAAATTATCGATGTAAATGGACCATTTGGTTCATTTTGAATATTTAAAAATTTTCAATGTTAATAACCAGATGCATAATAACGGTATATTTCTGTAGTGTCGTTTTAAAACTCTTACAACCACGTTATAGCATTTTGACGCTCATTTGTATTTAAAGGCTGCTCAGCGCAGCTGACTTTGCGCGCACTGCTGCTTATGGCTTAGAGGGAACATTGCTTGACTGTCTCTTTTCCAAATCCACAATGGAGATTGATGGACAATACAGATCAAATGGGTATGGCTGTATGAGTTTAGTTTGATTCGTAACATCCGGGTGAATATCTTGAAGAAGAAGGATGTACAAGAGCATACGTATTCACTAGATCTTGGTATAGATCTGGCGTTTTGTTAACTTTACTTTTCTTGAACATATCTATAGTCATCCAATATTAAAAAGTTTTCTTTGATATTCTAATTTAATGATTTATTTATATTAAAATATAAACTAATGAATACAATTAGCGTGACGTCACGTTCAGCTCAACTCACCTACCCACCCACGTCACGTTTTGAAGGAACCCACCCACTCACCTTCAAGCGTGACGTAATTATGTAATGACCCGTGATTAATTATAATGATCGAGAAAAAAAATTAATGATTGACAGGTGATTGGCATATTTACGTTGTAATGTAATTCAATCAAAAATAAAAATATTTTGTTTGGTTCCAGAATTGGATTCCTAGTTCTCTTCAGCAGTGTCTACTTTGAAACTTGTAACGAGACCACTGACGGGAATCCTGTGTCCAGAACATTATAAATAATGATATTAAAATAACACAAGATGGATAAAGACAATATTAATTTTTACAACCAACAAATTTTATTTATAACAAAAAATTTAATTACCAAAATAATGAGATTCATTCAGTCGCTTTGTATGAAATCAAAGTTTTTCTCAGTTCTTAGGACATAGTGATTTCATCCATTTTCTTTATTCTTTATATATTTTTCATTTTATTATTTATATTCAATTTATTTTTCTATACTAAGTTCCAAGTTATTATATGATACTGATTATTTTATTATTATTATTATTACTAATTATTTATTAATTCTAATGTCCAAAAATCATTACATAAACATGAAACACCATAGACTGATAATGGGAACCGAAACAACCTACACACGAACCCAAAATAATAAAATTAAAATAATGAACATTAATACCAGGAAAATAATAATAACCTTATAATTACCACCACGAACTCTTGTCTATCTAATTCGTGGTTCCTTTTGTGAATACTTCGGCCTCCAGTCCTCCATTATGTCAGTTGTTCGTTTATAAATATTTATAATGAAAAAGTCTCTCGTATATAAGTGAGACCCTGTTTAGATCATCTCACATTTTGCGATCTCAACATAAGTAAAATAATTTAGGAAATTATATAAATAACTCATTCTAATTTATAAAAATAGAGCTTGAAGAATATATCGATATTTTTTGAAAATCATGAATTTTCTGCACTGCCTTTTTCATTCTAATTGGTTAATAGTCAATAAATAACTATAGCTATAGATCGCAAAATTAGTATTTTCTGACACTTTTATATGTGATTATGCAAACAGGTAAAGTCTATACTATAAAATTATATTATCAATCGATAACATAGCAAGGTGTAGCAAGTGTTCTTCATAATTAATATATGTAAGATCCTAATAGTGAATTAAAAGCACAGGGACACCCTTTTAAACTTCAATGTTTTTCTTCCTAACTTAATACAGAAATGTAGATAATATCGGACTCAGCTTTAATACCACGTTAAATTTCACTGTGCTATAGGTTATTGTTAAAGGGAAAAGATATTAAGACAAATTTTGTACTGTACATTATAAAAGGAAATCAATTGTGTTTATTGTTGCTGCTAAAAATTAATCCGTTAAAAATTACGTGATATACTGGCACAATTCATTGTCATGAGAAAGTTAGTTTGTTACTAAGTTCCACCGATATGTCTGTATTAAACCCATAAATTATGTGAGTCAAGGACACATTATATGGAGTTAGTTATTTAAAATTATATTTTACATTAAATTTATATTTTATGAAAGTTTTTTAGTTATTTTTTAAATTTAATCTTTATTTAATTGTATTTATTGTGAATTTTAATGCTTTTATGATTTAAATACAGAATTTTCATAAACCTTAAAATGCTTTTGTGAATTTTTATGAGGTGATTTTAGTAATTTATCTCGTTGAATGACTTTTACCTAAAAATTAATTTTAATATTACTATTGTTCTTTATTACGTTTATAAACTTGAAATTTTAAAATAAATTATAATTTGCATTGTTTTTTCTTTGCTTCTCGTATGGAATGATGAAATATGCTAAAGCACTTGAAATATTCTCAATTTGCCTATTGTTATAATTAAAAATACCCGTAATAAATGATTTTCCGCGTAATTTTTGTCCCATTGTGTATTTTTGTTTATTTTATACATTGCCACACGAGTTTAAAATGAAGAACTTTATCTGTGTATAATATAAGTTTATGTATCTTGTTTGTATATGAAATTATTTTTTTAAAGTTTTCTGACATTTTATTTATTGCATTTTGATGTAATTACACTTAATTTATGCCAATTCCACTAATAATTTTGTGTATATTTTTCTATATATAAAATAATTATATCTTGTATTAATCGTAAATTTCTGACTAAACGTATCGTAATTACAAAAATATTGTAATATATTGAAGATTTATGAATATAACTAGATTGTCAATAACCTGAATATTTAAAATTAATTTTATTATTGATTACTGGAAATATATAAATAGTATATCGATAAATAATATTAATATATGTCTATTGATTTATATTCAAATAAAGTATATTTGAGAGACATGCATGAAGGAGCCAACCGAAATGGAGAAGTTTGGCTGTGAATATTAATGAAAGGTTTTCAATAGATTTTGTTATTGAAATAATTTAATATTAACAATTCGTAATTTCTGAAATTATATCAGAAAAATACTTTCTGTATTATTTATCAGTTTAATAAAACAATTAGACCGTGAGAAAAAAATAAAATATTTTGCTTAACATGGAAAATAAAGCTTTATAAATTTATAATTAAATTTTATACTACAAAACTTCTGACAAAGATTTTTTTAATTTTTTGGTAAGCTCCTCTTCAACATCTCTATTTTCTGTACAATTTTTCCACTCAACTTTCTCTGGACAATTCAGAATATCTGGATCACACAAAACATATCTAAAACATAAAATTGGTTTGCTTATTTCAGTAAAGTTTTGCGAAAGTAATTCTTAAACCAGTGGTTCTCAAACTTTTTTGATCACGACCCAAATTTTTGACATTTCATGCCAAAAATTTTATTGCGACCCACATGACAAAGATTAATTTTAAAATAAATGTTTATTTAATGAGAATAACTCTATTTAACTCTAGTTATTCTAGTCATCGCGACCCACCAAAAATTCTTTCGCGACCAATGGGTCGCGACCCATAGTTTGAGAAACACTGTCTTAAACGAATTACTCCAAAAAAAATCCATTAAAAATTCATTTTTATTTTTAAAATTTTTGTTTTATTATATCATTTTTTAATTTTTTTGGGACATAAACATGAATGATTATTTTTATTTAGTAAAAATAACAACTTTTATTTTACTAAACTCTTTTTAATTCTTTTAGTTAAAATGACAACTTTGTTTTATTAAAGTCATTTTTAAATTTTTTTGTTTAAATAAATGATTATTTTTATTTAGTTAAAATAACAACTTTTGTTTTACTAAACTCATGTTATTTTTTTTGTTTAAATAAATGATTATCTTGATTTAGTTAAAATAACAACTTTTGTTTTACTAAACTCATGTTATTTTTTTGTCTAAATAAATTATTATTTTTATTTAGTTAAAATAACATCTTTTGTTTTACTAAACTCATTTTTATTATTCATTTTAATTTTGTCATGTATCATATCAATTGTATATATTATATATACTATATAAGGTGGAAGTAATTACCTTCCGAATTGAAGGTCAAATGATGAAAATTGAGACCGAGGAATTTTACCAAAAAGTTTACTTCTATCCGAAAATTCCACATAAAAATATGGAACATTAGGCTCTACAATCTAGAAAAAATATAATTATAATAATGATATGATCATTTTAAAGTGTCAGATTTTATTTTTGCATATAAATAGCTAATATTAAATTTATACAATAAATACAGCTATTAATATAAAAAAACTGTAACCATGGTATTGAAAAAAAAAATTTGGTTTTATAAACTTACATTTTTAACATTTGTTTTTTTTGTATTTTTTTTGTCTTCTGTTCTAATAATTTATAAATATAAATATGTAAATGCACTACAAATGAAAGAACTTAAAGGGTGTAGTTTTAAGGAATTCTGTTTTTAATTGTGTTTTTATTAGGCTTGACATTTGTTTAGTGTTAGGTACTTTCCTAGTATTAATTGGGAACAAGATGAATGGAAAATACTATATGTAGGAGCAGAGTGAGAAGGGTTTCTTTAATAAGATGTTAAAACTCAACTGGCATATAAGAGCTAATATCAAACTGATTACGATTGACTATTTCTGGGACAAACTGGTGCAAATACAAATTTATAGAAAATATATGAATATGTACAAATTTTCAAGAAATCATGAGGAAAGAATAGTTTGAGAAATTCTTATTATTGGACAAGGTGATATATATGCAAAATTACCAGTTTTTTCTGTCTTTTTATGAAGTCTTCACTAGGTACCTTAAAAACCCAGAAATTCTAACTGGAATTTATTTCGTTACGATCCAATTGACAATAACCGACTCAATTATTCTCATTTTGATCTTGATTTAAAAATTTCAAAGAAACATTTTAGTGTCATATTTCGACGTTAGCGCAAAAATTTACCAAGTTATTGAAAATCTCAAATTGTATTATTCTTCTTTCTTTTAGCTTAGTATCTAATGTCAAAAATTACATTCTGTGCATAAAAATCAATAAATGCATGACAAATTGTCCACCAATCGTGCGTAAACTTCTTACTATAGTCTGAAATCCAAAAAATACTAACTAGTCAGAAATTGCACTCAAAAATCCATGATTGCACTTAAAAATCAATAAATGCACGATAACTTATCGCACAATCGCGAGGAATTTCATTTCGCGAGATTGAAACACTGATTAATTTCCAAATTTGGTCTAGTTCTCTATTAGTCAAGTAACTATTGCCTATGTCCTAATTGTGCCCGGATTGTTAATTAATTATGAAATATTCTTCTGTTTTGGACGATATTATTAGCAAACAGAGCAGCGATTGGATTTTCATAAAATTCAAATTAATTAATAGATTAAAATTTGACATGGTTTCATTTTTTAAATAAATATTTATAAATGATTATTAAATTGATTATTAGATAAATAATTATATTAAACAATATAATATCTTAAATAATATTTGTGAACAGGAAAATTAACGAATACAAAATTTAAAAATCGAAATTATTTTAAACAATTCAAATAACTAACTAAGCCATTCCCACAGTGTTTATTCATTAAATGAAATATTTTGACCTAAAATAAGTCCAATTCATCCTACTTATATACCTTTTTCTTCTTTTCTAATTGAATATTCTCGTATTTTTCCCTAGTTTTCATTCGATGTAATAAAGTTTCAAATTGTATATGAGAATGTTGAATGTGAAAATTTAAAATGCCTGATAAAATTGTCGATAAAATTTATTATTAGTCTTGAAGATATTTGTTTATTTAATAATGATGGGGACGTATAATATATTTCCTCCACAAAACTAACATTTGGTATAGATTTTAATGTAAATTTGTCATCTAAAACTAATCGAGTTATTTCCCAAAAATGCAAAGGAAATTCAATATGTTATATTGCCTAATATTTATTAATTTAATAATCAATCTAATAATCATTTATAAATATTCATTCATAAAGTTGAGAAGCTTTTCTGAAATACTACCAAAAATCCAATTTTTCTCATTTTTAAACTTGATTTTAAAATTTCAAAGAGACATTTTCGTGTCACATTTCCTCTCTTTTAGCACAAAGATTTCTCAGGTTATTGAAAATTTCAAATTTAATTATTGTTGTCTTTCTTTTTTACCGAACATCATATTGTGCCTATTTATGTTAAAGTTGGGAAATTGCGAAAAATGGATTAAAAATATTTCGGTTCAATTTATTTTTGAAGCTGTCATAAATATTAATTGTTTTTATGATCCAAAATCCAATGCCGTTTCACCTGTACAATCAATTTTCCTATAGTAAGCTCATAATAATTTTGCACTGTTATAATTTGCAAATGGAGACTTTTGTTTTGTGATTATCCAATTTTACTATTTGTTGATACGAATAATATGTAAACATTTCATTAATTTATTAATCGATTAATAATTTAACAAATTTAAATAATAATCTTTTTCAAAAAATTGCAGGAAATTTTAAATACTTCAAATTGAGATATTTTATGTAATATTTTATATGGACTTTCAACACATTTACCATTCGAAGAGACCACGTGAAGATAAGAAATAAATTTGAATTTAAAAAAAACTAAATTATTAATCCATCTTTGATTGGATGCTCAGGGCGGTCATTCCCCCTCTCCCCCTTCACCACACAATAAATAATATGTAAATGTTTTATTAGTTTAATAATTAGAGTATTATTTAAATAAATACTGTTTTCTTCACTTATTTCTTAGTATATCGCAATAATGCTTTATTAATTTAATAATCAATTCCATAATTTAATAATCAATTTCATAATTAATAATAAATTAAAGATAATTTCTGAAATATTCAACTGGCTTTTTAATTGTTAAATAAATGCTTTTTACATTTTTTATTTAGATTTATATTTTTTGAATAAATGTATAAAATAGAGAACTTTAAACGATAAGTTGATATTTTTATTTAACCCTTTTCCTGATTATTTACTAGTCAGTAATGAATCAGGTAAATTTACCAACCACTGCATCAAAGGATATCAGATTGATTTATCGGGGCTTTGTATCAGAAATTATGCATCATATATGATACATGAGGACAGGGAAGGGTTAAATCGAGTAAAATTTTCAGCGACTTCACCAAGCGCGTTATAATCGATATTTATCTATGTTAAAAACTTTTAAAGCCCTGAATTAATCTCCGCAGCAATTATGAATCATATGTGGTACAATATTTAATATAAAGGGTAAATTGGGCAAAATTTACAACGAAGACCTCAAAACCGTCATAATCGATATTTATCCATATAAAAACCCTTCCATTGATATGTGCCGCCTTGAAATTAACGGGTTAGTAATTAGTTGTATCAAAAAATCGAGTGAAAAATAATTATAACAATTTTTTGATTTCATTGAAGCGGAACACGGTCTACAAAATTTTAATAGCATTTATATAAACAGAAATTTTCTGCTTTTTACTGTAAGTAGATTTATAATTTGAATAATTTTGTGATTAATTTATTAACTTTATATTTCATTTTATTTCGGTAAAAAGCCAGTCAACTTTTACTAATGTTGGAAATGTTATTCAAAATTACAATTCATCGCTTTACAGATTGAAAAATGAATTTTAAATTTAATTTGAAAAATTAATCAATTAATCAATTATTATTATAATATAAAAATATATTCTAAGTTAATTAAAAAAGTTATTAATTAGAATATTTGAAATTTACTTCTTCTAATTTAGTGCGTATAGGAATTTCAAAGAAATCCCTTCCAGGACCAATTTGTTCAGCCATTTCCAGGAATTTATTTTTACAGATTTCTAACTTTTCATTATCAATTGCCACTGCCTAATATTTCATCAGAATTAATCAGCATTTACCGGGATTTCCAAAAATATTACTTGCAATTGAAAATGTTGATTTTTAAAATTCCTCTCAAAATACACCACAGACTTTCCTTTTGATGAGAAATATTTTGAAATAGTTTTCATTAGGTTTCTGATTTCTTTAAATACATTTCTCGGACAAGCGACCAGTGACTGAAAGTGTCCAATGGAAAGAATCATCATATGATCATCGTTTAATGATCCCCTAGGCATAGCAATGTAAGCCTCATTACCGATATGCACTATTAAATGCTTTTCTACTTTATTGCTTCCCCAAACAAAACCAACATTCATCAGACATATTATTCCCTAAATTTAGCTGAGTTGAATTTAAATATTCCTTGTATAAAAATCAAACGTCTCTTTCTTTCATTATCATTTATTTCGGTATTCACTTTTCTTTTCCTGTTTGGATTTTCAAAAAAGAATTGTTGGCTGGCAGATGACTGGAAAATGAACACAGAATAATAGGCAAATAATCTGTGTTGGTAATAATTACCAAGATAGTGTCAGTATTAACTGTAGCAAATGGATTCTCTGTACAATTAGTAGGGAGTGTCCATAATTCCTCCTGTGTCATCAATTCCATGGGATTTAATTGCAGCGCATAGAAATACTTTAATTATTGTTTAAATCTGTTTATCATTTATCAAACATCAAAAGAAATCATTNGAAGATGAAGAAAACCACGGCTCTAAATTTAGATTATTTATAAGTACAATAAGATTACTTAAGCTAGCCTCAGCATCAACAATTTTAAATGCTGATGCAACTTATAAACTGGTTTGGCAGGGCTGTCCAATTTTAATCATTGGTACAACCGATTTAGATAGGCATTTTCATTCGTTTGGCCTAGGTATATGTACCAATGAAAAAACTGCTGATTTTAATTTTATTTTTTCAAGTATCAATATTGGCTTGAAAAAAATAAATGCATCATTATTCAATCGTTGTGTATTGATTTCTGATGCTTCGGCATTTCAATCTGACTTAAATATTGCAAAGTACCGGCAGTAGCTAAGAATACTTCTATTGGAAGTAAACTACCAAGAGGAAGACCAACTAAAGCTAAAAAAGCCTTATTAAAACAATAATTCTAATATATAATTACGCTCATCACTGATTCACTGACTGATTCACTGACTGATTCTATAACGCTCGCTGATTGGTTGATCCTAACAATATCATAAAAAAATTCTCTCTCTCACTAATACTATCATAGAATTTTTACACGAATAACGAGTTTTGAAAAAGCGCTTTCTAAGTTTATTTTGCAAAAAAAAAGAAGTTCTTCAATAAAAACAATTTTTTTGGCAATTTTTTTTCATATTCCATATATATAACAGAAATAATTTTCAAATTGCTTAAGAATACAAGAAATTGAATTTTTAATAAATATTTAGTATGTCAAACTGTTCATTTATTTTATGATTTGTCAACGGGCGCCTTAGGCGCCTTGCAATTAACTAGTTTCAAATATTTTTATAATAGTCTTTGAATTTTTATGGATTTTTTTATTGTGTCACTTTTTGTTTATTCTTATGAATTTTTCATTGTTTTACTTAGTTTTTGTATTTTTTTACCTATAAAAATTAAAAATATTACCTATAATAAAATAATTAAATACCTAATGAATTCTATATTTTTACTTATATAATTAATATAATACTTAGCATTTTATAAATATTTAAAAAAATACATAAAGGCACTAATAAAATACATAGCGTTTAGTAAAAACATACATAGCGAATAAATTGGAGCCTTTTATTATTATTACTAATTTTACTAATTCCACTTGTTTAATTGTCTAATTTCAATGATTTCCACAAAAATTATTTATAAATTTTTACTTTATCTTTATTTTTATTATTAAACGAAGAAAGTGCAATGAATCGTGTGACATGTTTTTTTTTTGCTAAACTGTTTTTTTGATTCCTAAAATATAATTTCAATTATTTATTTATAATAACATTTTGAGTGGAAAATAAAATTATTATAAAAGTAATAAAAATTTAATTAAAAACTATTATTGTAATAATAACGCTAAATAAATTAAAATAAGTCGTAACAATAATAAATTATAATAAATATTATTTAATTGTGTAAAAATATTAATGATAATAATATTATAATAAATATTATAATAAAATTTACAACTTTTAAATAATAATTAATTAATATAAATAATAAGAGTAACAATAAATATTATTTAATTATGTTAAAATATTATAATAAAATTTACAAATTTTAAATAATATTAATAAATATAATTATAAATATTATAATAAATTATAATAAATAAATTATAAATAAATTATAATAAATATAATTAATAAATATAAATATAGTTATAAAATTTTAAAAAATTAAAATAAATTAATGGCAAATGAATATAATAAAATTAATAAATTTTAAATAATAATAATTAATTAATAATATAAATAATAAGAGTAATAATAAATATTATTTAATTATGTAAAAATATTAATAATAATTGATATAAATAATCATTAACAATAAATACTTATAAGGTTGACGTTCATAAAATATTTCTTGTCCAGCAGTGAAATGATATCTTGGTTGCACTAATGCTGTCAAAGCTGAAATTAATTCATTTCCGATTTCTTGAGTATTGCAGTAATTTGGCAAATTTGTAGCGCCTATCTCGATACCAGCTGGCCATTGACATGTGAATAAAATATCAATGCCAGCATAACCCAAGTTCGTGCACATGAGTTGATTTGATAAATCTTTAACATCCTTTTTTACAACATTATCAGTACTCAAGTACGCGATATTTAATTTAGTTTTTAAATTTAAAGACGCCTTTACACCCTAAATAAGTAATATTTCTGCATATCTCTGATCCTTGTTCATCGATTTTTTCTTTAAGACAATCTGGCAAATTTGAAATAATAAATGTTTCTATAGAAGCTTTAAGGATATAAGAAATAGATTCAGAATAAAGGTTTACATGATTTTCGTTTGTTAATGTAATCATCAATGAAATCGGGATTGGTACCAAAAAAGTCGCCAACGCAAAATAAACTCTATAAATAATTTAAATTTGAATCAAAAATTTCAAATTTACATCAAATTTTTCTTCTTCTTTTTCAATTAATGCAACTTTTTTGTACAATTCATCTAATTCTCCTTTAACGTCACCACAAACGAACCTAATTACATTAATAATAAAACTTTAGTTCTAAATAAATTATACAATTTCAAAATCATCGTGTAGGTTATTGAATATATAAACAAATGTAATATAGTATTATTTTCTAATAATTATGTTAATAATTTAATTAAATTAAATTTCTTTTAATTGCTGTTAATTTTAGTTAACTTATATTTATTTGTCTTATATATTTCAAAATGTTTAGATTCATATAGTTTTAGTTTACATGTTTTTGATAGGGTTTATGAGTTGTGTTTGATTAGTAAAGATCTTTACGCTGCTAGAAAATTAGTTATTTATTAATTTACGCAGTATCTATGTAATTGCCCTAGCGATTTAATATTTTAGAAACACCTCTAATCACTGAAATTAGATTTCTTTTCTTTAAATACGTCCAATTTCTCGTTTTCATTCTTAAATGTGTATATATTTAAGATTGTAACAATATAAATATTACAGTCTGTAATTTACAGATCTTTTCATTCACTTTAAAAGTACATCTAAATTTTTTCTAGCATAATTTTTCAAAGACCAAAAAAAACTAAACACCGGCTTTTAAAACCATAATTAAAAGCTTAAAATATTTAACTTACTAAATAACTGACTTTATTATATCATAGAAATTATTTTTTATTATTTTTAATTTAATTAATTAATCTTAGTAAATAAATCTAATTTCAATGTTTTGGGTTTTATGATATCAATATCACCCGTTGGTTACTCTGACTCCACGAGTTCCAAAATCAATAAACACAAACTCCGAACGTATCTTTGTTTTACAACATTTCACAAATCTCAACAATTAATCACACTGTTGGTAATTCACAATTCTCACACAATTTCAGATCGGACTCCGCTCTGAAGTTCTCAACCTTGTACGAGTTAAAATTAAGTTTCACCATTTTGCTTGATTCAGCTTTCTGATTCGAACTCTTTTAATACTCCTTTCCGACTCCTCGATTCCTCTTATAATTCTTTTCTTCTTTTATTTTATTCTTCGAAATCCTAGCGTCTATTTCTTCTTCCCTACAGGCTACCGCCGATTATGTGAATTTTGAGTTTTCTTATATACTCTCATAATCGTTGTAATTGCCCCATTTTTGACCTAATTGGTTTTGACTTCTTTAGTTATCATTCCTTAATTGACTATTTTTGTTGACCCTCTTCGTAATTCCCCTTCTTTTGTTTACCCTCGTTTATCCGGTTGTTTGGATAATTGCCCTTTGAATTCCTCGTTTGTTTACCCTTCCAAATTGCGTGCTCGGGTTTTCTTCATCGCTCGGGTTCTCCATTGGCTCGAGCTTTCCATTAGCTCGGGTTTCCCATTAGCCAATTAATTAATTAATTAATATTTTACGTTTTTCCACATTTGTCTGTTTTACGACCCTTTCTACACATTTTCTAACAATTTCTTGCTCACTGTCTTCTTCACCAACCCCTAATCTACCCTTGTCCCGTTTTCTAGCTTCAATTTCGATAACTTTTCACTTTATTCCACTTCCTCAGGTTTGCGCATTTTCCCATTTTATGTCTGATTGTACCCTTTTATAGTTCTGTTTTTATCATATCTTTCTTTGCCATTGCTTCTCCGCTTGACCGCCATTCAATTTCGGCTTTCCTTTTGATCTGAACTATATAATTTAATAATTTACTTTTAAAACCTCAACAAATGGACAATTATTTCATTTCAAATTATTTTCTACAAGATAATTATTGATCTCATATCTCTTTTGTATATTTCATATTTTGTTGGACTCCATCATTTACGTCTTCGATTTGTTTTAGTGCGAGAGAAAATATGCACACGCGCCAGCGTCAACCTTATTTAAAAGTCTCGATAACAAGTAAATTAATACAAAAAATAACATAGAATTTTGAGGATAGACAAGTCATGAGTATATATGATCATTAAACTGGACATGATTTCAAGCACCCACATAATTAAGAATATGTAATACATTTTCAAAGACTTCAGTTCGAAAACAAGAAATTAAATTTTAAAAAATAATTATTATAATATAATGTGAAACCATGATTAGTTATAATACCATACAAAATAGCATAATTAAATTTATTGAGAATAATTAATCTAGCGGACAAAGATATTTAATTCTAACACAGAAAACTGTTATATCTGACTCCTAAAGTAAACTTTTTTAGCGTGTAGGTATTTCGAATATAAATAAATTATATGAATTAATTGAATAACTCAACTCAGACTTATGCATTGATAAAATATATTATTATCTACAACAATTACATTTAATTTGTTACACCAAAAAATGCCGACGTATTTAAAAAGATAAAATTCGGTTATTCGAATAGTCCTCATATAAAGATGTCAAACGATGGGGCTACTGGTTTATCACAGAGCTCTCTAAGGCGAAAGGAACAAGAAGAAGAGAGTTTTACGAAATCTGTGGGATCGGTTAGAACAAGTTTGTTCTAACGTTACTTACAATATTTTCCTGACACGTAAATCAATTGATATAGTTAGTACCTGTGAACTGGATTTTTTACTTGCTTTAGTAATTTTAAATAATAGTAACTAACTTAATAGTTAATACCTTTAGAATTATTTGAATAAATTCCGGATTAATAAAAGCTTAACAGAAACATGTTATTGAATTTTTGTATATCGTTCTAAAATGCTCATGATATTTATAGTGGTTTGGTTGACAGCTGTTTCAAATTCTGATTTTAATTATGACACCAGCTGTTATTTTCTCACGAGTATTACCAATAAAATCAACAAAGAATTAATGACTTTATCTGCCTATTTCGCTATTGTCTTCTAATACTCAATTACTACTCCAGCTGTTTTGAATTTAAAGCAGTGTTGTCCAAACTGAGTGCGGCGGCACACTGGTGTGCCGTGGCGGGTGCCTAGGTGTGCCGTGAAATTTTTTTTAAATAAGTCAAAAAACCCTGTTTTCCAAACAACTTTATAAAAGGAAATTGAATTGTGGATATTTTAACAGTTTTTTTTCAAATTTAAATGTTAATCAGTCAATTAAGTGCGAAATTTATTTGTTTACAATCATATTTATATTTCTTACTAGAAATATTGACTATCTAAAATACGTAAGCGGCTTAATTATGTTTATTTAGAATCTTAAATATTAAATAATAATATTTTTTAGTTTATAAGTTTTTCATTTCTTATTAAAAGATTAGTAAAAGTGCAATAAAAATTGCAATAAAAGCAAAAAAAATTTAGGTGTGCCGCGAAAATTTTCAATTCAGCCAAGTGTGCCGTGGCTCAAAAAAGTTTGGACAACACTGATTTAAAGAGTAATAAAGATGTATAATTGTTTAAATTAGTGAAATAAAGTGAGCGGTAAATATATGCAGATGAACGCACATGCACATGGTGCAGTACAAAATAAATAAAATTTTGATTAAAACGAATAGTTGGCGTTCAGAAATGTCACTACACATTGTAATAGTCAATCTTTGAATATTTAGATATATTTATTTAATTAGTAAATTAAATATTTATTTAAATTATAACATGAATATTAGTTTGAATAGTCAATTATTTGAATTCACTGAAAATAGTTTTATTCAACTAAATATTCCGCAATTTATTAGAAATTCTATACGATATTAGAAAAACTATACGATTACGCCATGTCACGTATGGCGAAAGTAAGAAAGAAGGAATCCTATGGATGCAATATGCAACTACTTTTCTGTCAACAAATTAAAATGACACTGTTTAAAATTATGATAAATAATAAGTGCACTACATAAAAGATCTAAACGCTTTACTACCCCAGTGACACATTTATAACACAAATTGATGTTTGTAGCAAGTAGGCTAATGCTGGTTATCATATTATAATTTTGGAAATTGCTGGAAATTGATTATGAAATGACTAAGAATAATTTATTAAATTTTAAATATTATAAGAAATTTCCTGTATTATAATTTGAAAACAATCTCCAAAGTTACTTTACACACTTTGTGTGTTGTTAGGTTATTAGTAAAATTTTAAATAGTATAAGAAATTTCCTGTAGTATAATAAATTCAGTGATTTAGTAAGTTAAATACGTTAAGTTTTTAATTATGGTTTTAACAACTGGTGTTAAGTTTTCTTTGGTCTTTGAGAAATGATTCTAGAAAAGAACTTAGATGTTTCTTTAAAGTGACAAACTGTTTTCTATCGCTTTATTGGGGTAACCATATAGTTAAAAATATTAGTAACCCAATAATATCTCATAATTTACAAAACTCTTTTACCTATTACCACGTACGTAATATATAGGTGGCCCCTAAAGGAAAGGCAAAAGTATATCTACTTTAATTTTCAGAAATAAAATGGTCGAAAATAATAAATTTAATAACTACGTTATATAACACATTATATTTGTTAAATTTTAAAATTTTTAAAAAATGTTTGAAAATAAATTTATTAACCATTAGTTTAAAAGTTAGAACCTTTGTTTTAATAATCATTTATGTTAACAAAATTAATTTTACTAAAATCTAATAATATACTAAAAGCTCTGTCATTTGAATCATCACTTTTTGAAAGTAGTGATTTTAAAATATTAAATTACATTTTATTTTGGATCAGTAATCCATGTGTTGTTATTGGACGACATCAAAATCCATGGAAAGAAATTAATATTCCTTTATTGAAAGAAAAAAATCTGAATTTTGTTCGAAGAGCATCTGGTGGAGGAACAGTTTACCACGATCTGGGCAATTTAAATATCAGTTTTTTATCCAGTAAAAACAATTGTAATAGAAAACTAAATATGGACATTATTGTAAATGCAATTAATAAAAATTGGAATAAAAATTGTTATGTAGGTCATCGTCATGAAATATATACAGGAAATGCATTAAAAGTAGACTTATTGATAATATTATAATTAAATTAATCGTTTAAGATATCTGGTTCTGCAGCTCGTTTTGGAAGAAACAACGCTTTTCATCATTGTACTTTACTGTTAGATGCAGATTTAAGTGGATTATCAAAAGTTTTATCATCACAACTTGTAAAGATTTTTGAATATTCTATGCTCTTCTTTTAATGAACGTTTTAGAATATTGAAACGAATGCTACCCAAAGTATTACTAGTCCTGTTACCAATCTCCATTTGAACTATCAAGACGTCATTAAAGCTATTCATTTGGAATATTTGGAAACTTTTAGTAATTACGTAAGATTATTTCTTAGAATTCAAAAATGATATAATTATTTTATAAATTAATATTATAAATAATATTAATATTATGACGAGGACATCTGCGTCGAGTCTTGATGACTTGTTACATTGGCTGAACACCTCCAGACTTCGGATACAGCAATTTATAAATAATAATAATTAATAATAAATGATAAAATTAGTATTAAATAATAAATATAAATGAATTATATAATTATAAAATAATCAATAAAAATAAATAAAATTAATATTTAATAATTTATAAAATAAATAATAAAATTAATAATAAAAATATAAATTAATAATAAAATAATAAATAAAATTAATATTAAATAAATAAATTAATAATAAATATAAATCAATTATATAATTATAAAACAATAAATAAAAATTAATATTGACAAAATCGATTTTGCCATTCAGAAAACGGAATTTATTGATATTATTGAAGGTTCGGAAACAGATTTTGTTGATAAGGCAGTTTATGAAAAGAATTTGAATCATTTCTCCTCTCACAAATGGATTCATGAGGCAACTCCTGCATTTACAATCAGGTCAGCAGTCACAATCGATCATGTTGCCATGGATATTGATATCTCGTGTGAAAAGGCCGCTGTTTATAAAATTTGTATTTCTGACCAATCAGCGTTGTCTGATAATTTCCTGGACGTGATTGGTGAACATTTGATAGGATCGGAATTGATTGCAAATAATCTTGATCATCGATTGGATTTGGCTAAGGCAAAATTAGAATTTCTCAACGGGGGGAATTTGTTAGCAACAGATCAAATCGTTTTGACGGAATTCAAGCGGATTATTTGCAACTTGTAATTTTATATAATAAATATTTCACTTTTTTTTTATTTTTTATTAATTCAAATTTTAATTATTTTATTATTTCAATTTTTATTTATTTTTTTTATTTCACTTTTTATTTATTTTTTTAATTTTTTCTGACATTTTATTTTTTTTATATTATTATTATTTTTTATTCACTTTTTATTTTTGATTATTTCACTTTATTTATTTTGATATTTATAATTTTTTAATTGCTTTTTAACTTAATTTTAAATTTTTTTTATTCAAATTACTTTTTTTTAATTTATTTTTAATTTAATTATTTTAATATAATTTTTTTGAGATTTTTATATATTATTTTATTATATTCCAGTTTTTTATATAATAATATTTTTATTTTTTTAATGTTTTAATATTTATAATTTTTCTTATTTTTTCAATTTTATTTTAATTAATTTTCATTTACATTTTATATAATAATTTTTAAATAGTTTTATTTATTTGATTTTATTAGATTTTTATAAGTATTTTAATTTGAAATTTCATAAAATCTTTTTTTCGCAAATAAAAGTTAAACAAAAATTTCACACTTTAAATTAATTTTATTAGATCTATATTTAATTTTAAAAAATAATCTTATTTTGCTTTTACTGAGCTCAATATTAAAGTAATTACGCATAGCATGTATCAACTTGAAATATTCGTGTTCTTGGGTCCTGGATTATACCCTATATCAGTGCTCGAAGTGAGGCGGGATAGCCGGGATATTATCCCGGCATTGATTATGTAGGCGGAATGGCATCCCGGCACTTCATTTCATATAATCTATAGGTTTATCCCGGTACTTATTTCATTTTATAGGCACACAAATACTGCAATTAAGGTCACACATAGTACATCCATATATGTATATATATATATATATATATATATATATATATATATATATATATATATATATATATATATATATATATATATATATATATATATATATATATTCTTTATTCTCTATTCTCTATTCAATTAAGAATTTCCCAAGCAGCAGTAATGGATAGGTAGGTATATTCTCTTATTTATTTTAGTTAAACCAGCAAGTTGTTTGTTGAGTTATTTATACTGCGACCCCCTCTATATATAATGTGTGCATGAATCCCGGGTGCCACAGCATGCCTATCCCGGCACATATTTTGTTCCACTTCGAGCACTGCCCTATATGACAATGTGTTTTCTGTATCCCTTCGTTCTATTTTAAAATCCATATAATTAAACCTATATTAATTTATTTTCACAGTATTATCTAAACAATGCAAGAAGTACATAACATGAGAAAAGGAGTACATAAAATTTGGTTAATACATGCCATCAAAAAAAGTTCAGTACTTCCAACAGTAGTATGTCATGTCATTATACATAATTATAATATGTAATGTACTTTTAACTTTTTAAATTAATTATTTTAACTTTCCAGAAAATGTATTTTCATTTTGCTTCATCTAATTAATTTATTATTAATACTAATTAGCAAAGATTGTCTGTTAAATTGGATAAATCAAAAATTATTCGATTGAGAAAAATAAAGATGTCGTGTTGTCGATTAAAATCAAATAATTGTGCAATTTTAGATTAATTACTTATTGATGATAATGGCACAAAAGTAGCATTAGGTGACAAAATAGTCCAGTTATAAATATTATTGAAATTTTAAAATTTATTTTATTTTGCAAACTTTCGGAAATGTTTCAAACGTTAACATAAAAAGCTTTTGATATGTATCAACGTAAATTTGCATGTCTCTAAACATTGTCATTTTTGATAACAACATCAATTAACGGTTCCATTACAATCGCCACATTGT
>CAUHTR010007280.1:115818-126277 GCA_959609185.1 Schmidtea polychroa
TCTTCTCCCAAATTTGGTTCGGCTAGCAATTCTTTCACATCCCGAATGGACAAATCTTCAAATCCTTCTCCGCCTAAGGAATGAGCTAAATCGACAATAGCACGATATTCATCCAATACTGCTCGACCACTATAAAATCTTATTGGTTTTAAATTTATCTTAACTGAACTGATTTTAAATGATTTAAAATTTAAATTTACTTAATTCTGACAATTTTTATTTTTTAGAAATCACTTCTTTTCACTTTTATTTATTAAAAATCAATTTTTATTTTTTAAAAATCACTTCTTTAAAAGGCTTCTTTTCACTACAAGAAATCAGTAATGTATGACTTGAATGGTTTGGACATAAAATATACAAACATAAAAAACAGTTACTGCGATTGAGAAAATTTGAAAACGTACATTACATATGTATACATATTTAAAAAAACAAGCCAACTAAGATTTTACAAATTTGAATTTTGAAACCGTGTTAATTAAGGGTTTTCATCAATTTTGAAGCCGTGTAAAATCAAAACCGTGCTAAAAAATATCGTGTTAGACAAGGGTGTGCCGCGATATTTTAACCGTGTTAAAGCGAAATCGTGTTATTCAAGTACCGTGTTAATCGAGGGTTACCTGTACATTAAAACTTTATATTTTATGAATAAGAAATCACATTATAAGGTTTTGAATTTAATTGTGACCTTGGAATTTAATCGAGTTGTTTTAACATATGAAATTAATTTACCTTTAAAATAAATTAATTTTTTATTTAAATACATTAGGAATATTGCAATCTAACATTGAGATAATTGCAAGAAAATGAATTAAATAAATGAATTACATCCAGGTTAAAAGCAACAGTGAGTAGAAATACTTTTATATTTCATTACCTTAAAAAGAGATGTAAATAAAGGAGTGACCATAGAAAAATGTATAAGTAAAACCGATGATTGAAAAAATTAAAGACAAGTAAGTATGTCTGTGCTATCTAGACCACTGTTTGATAACCTAACTACTTACTAGATAACAATAACTGATGAAATGCATTCATATGTCGAGCAATGTTCAAATTTTCTGCTTATAGCATATTCAAATTAAAAATGATATAATAACTGTGTTTGTTACAGTCTTATCCAGAACATAACGCCTAGGAATTATATGCAGGGATTTTTTTTCTTTTGAAAACTGATTTTTTACCCTCTCGAATAGAACACCTAGATACTTCTTTTGGAGCATCTACCCCAAGGATTCAATTTGAACACAGTTTTAGCCTAGTTTCACGACGCACCACTGTTAAATACCATTTTTCTTTAAGTGCAATTGCATAAATTTTGCCATACGAAGAAATTTTACCACTGCTTATAAATTTTAGTCATAGATATCGAATAAAAGCTTTCTTTCTCTTTTATTTCATGAATACATTTAAAAACTTGTGGTCATTCTGCGGCCAAAACCAATCCCATCATTCTTCATTTTCAAGAACCTTTGAATTCTCAGCAATAAAATCGCAATTTTCTTCAATCCAATCATCGTAGTTAAAATCAGGTTATAGTTTTATGGTAAACTAAAATGCAGTCCATCAATCATAAAATCTGGCCATTATTCACGTCAAATTTGGAGACGACTCCAGAAATAATAATAAAAATTTAGTAAGGGGTCCCCAGAAAAGTTATATCGTAAAATCAAATTAATTAAAAATTAATTAATCGCTAATCTGAAGCCCGAGTCAATGGGAAACCCAACCGACGAGGAAAACCCGAAGCATACTCAATCGATTAAATAATTTCAACTTAATTTCAACATATTTTAAATATAATTACGTTATCTCTTTAATCCGAAGTTAATGAATTGATAAGAATTTATATTGAAATAATAAAATAACACTAGATTTGACATATCAATATTTTTTTAATTGACCCACTTTCCATGATCAGATAATCTGAAATTTTGAGAGCAGCAGTGTTCTCGACAACGAATATTCTTGCAAAATTTCAGCACAATCCGATTACGGAAAGCAGGTTAATTTGTCCTCACAAAATTTGCGTGGTACATACAAATATACAAACATCAGCGAAATTAATATAGAGTAAAAATAATAATAATTTCTCCATGAAAATAGTAAATTTAATCAAGAAAAAATTAGAATGAAAAACATTTTTATAAAAATTGTAACCATAAATAATTTTCCGAGAATAATTCATATGATATCCGAAATTGAAAATAAAATGAATTTTTCAGAGTGAAGTTTGACTCACCTGGTCAAATTGTTTATTTTCTCTGGGGATATCTGACGAGGAGTGTTTCTGACTGAAATAATAAATTAATTTGTAATTAATTTTTAAAATATTTATTTATAGTTTATAAATCAACGTTTTAGAGATTGGATAAAATAATATTGGTGGAGAATTTTTAAAATATTTAAAATTTATATAATAAATGTAAATGCTATAATCCCGGTACCACATTTTTGACAGGGTTGCGTCCATTCATTTCTTTGACTGTCAAGTTCTTGCAAGGTTTCAAAAGTCGTTCTTGATTCATTTAAGTCCCTTTGTAAATGTCGGTGAGATAAATAAAATATATTTTCATATCGGTTATATTTTGTTTCTAATTTTTCAGCTTGGTTAATTTTCATTGGTTAATATTAATTTTTAACAATTATATGGTGAGCGTAATTTATTCTTTTAAATTCAGGAGTAATTTACAATAAAATGAAACTAAATGAAAATCCCAAAAATCCGCACAAGATATAAAACTAAAAACCCTTAACAAGGGACGACGAGCGTATGACCTGAGGATTCTTCAATGACCAACATGACTATTCCATGTTACTTTTTTATAAATTTTGTAAAAAACAAAACAGTTTATTATAGTAGTTAAGATACTACCCGGAGAGGCTCATACATTTAAGACTCCAGATATGTTTCCTAATGCGTGAAATTGAAAAATAGGCAGATTCCGAGATTGTAAACATACAGATTTAAAAACATATACATTTGCAAGTCTCGAGACATGTTTCCTAATACGCGAGATTGTAAACATACTTAAAATTTAGAATGAGATGTAAATGACACTTCGGTATTTGTAATTTGTAAAAAACAATACATATGGCCATCTCCGGGTAGTATCTTAACTACTCATTTTTTATTATAAAAATGAGTAAACGTCTAGAATATTAAATTAAATGATTTTAATAATTTAATAATTTTTAGCAAAACAATCTATCACAAAATTATTTTGATTTACCATGGAAACTCAAATCTTTTTATTTTCTTTAAAGTGAATAAATGTGATCGAGATTATATTCATAATGAAATTTTTCTACCTTGATGAAAAATCAGGCTTTGATGAATTAAGAAATCATTGGAATACAAGATATACACCAGAGTCTCTTTTTACACGGTCTATTTTTACACGGTCTTACTTTAACACGGTTTTTTTTACACGATTTATTTAAATTTACACGGTTTTGGAAAATATTTTTATTGAAAACGATCCCAATTTTGAGCGAGGTTTCTTAAATTTCTTAATTCTGCTGTTATTGGATCTAATCTACGAAAATGCTTTTTTTTTCTTTATTAGTAATTCTTTTACATTATTTTTAACACGGTTTTTTTACACGATTTATTTAAATTTACACGGTTTTTTACACGATTTTTTTTACACGGTACCTATCCACCGTGTAAAAAAAGACTTAGGTGTAATTATGTTTCTTTGGATACTAATAGAAAAGCTATTCATAAAAAAGTCATTTAAAAAATAGCAATGGATCAATATTCAACTGTAATAGTTTCCAAAACTAATGATTTTAATTTTTAAGAATATTACAGCAATTTGAAAAATATAGAAAAACAAAATCAGATTTGGAATAATAATATTCGTAACATTAACAGGACTTTAAAAATGCTCAAAAATAATTTCTATATTGCTATTAAATTAATGCTAAAGCTTTATTATATTAAGTTCATTAATGAAAAATGAATAGTTAAGATATTACCGGGAGAGGCCCATACGTATTGTTTTATAGAAATTATAAATACCAAAGTGTCATTCATGTCTCATTCTAAATTTTAAGTATGTTTAAAATCTCGTGTATTAGGAAGCATGCCTGGAGTCTTGAGTGTATGGTACTCTCCGGGTATATGGTACTCTCCGGGTGTATGGTACTCTCCGGGTGTATGGTACTCTCATGGTGTATGGGACTCTCCGGGTAGTATCTTAACTAATTAATATATAATTAAAATAATATCTTACAACAAAGAAAATGAATAAAGAATTGGTTACATTATTTTTTTTCAATATTATTTTTTAAATTTTTTTTGTTTGTTTTATTCATTATAAAATTGTTATTACATTCTTAATCTAAAGAAAATTAGATTGATATGCATAGGTTTCCCTTTTATTACAATTCACATAGTAATTAACTCATTGGTTGATTAAAAAAATTAAACTTAATTTTGACCCTCTTGTCAAAAAGGATCACCGCTATTGTCCCAAACAGGCGGAATTGTTATTTTAAAAACAATTAATTTATCAGGTAGACCCTTTTTGAATCTTTTTCAAATACAGTTAACAACGTAATTTTCTTTAAATGGACCAATGACATCTCTACTTTTGGTAAAAAATTATATCAATGATATTTAGGGACATACAAAGGTGGGCTTTATTGAGATTTATCAAACGTTTCAAAATGTTTCAATAAGAATAATATTACTTGGCTTCAAATTGCTTGGTTTGTTAACGGGACTTGAGTGCTCTACTGTCTTGCTAATTTTTATATCTGGAAGTTGACTTGGATTAGGATTAATGTGATTAGAATTTGGCAATGGGGGAGGAAAATCTGAGCTAGGATTACTGATATAGGAAATATTTGACAGATTGACAGCTTCATCTCTGGAATCTGAAAAGTTAATTAAAACTCGAATTAATAAATAATTTTATTAAAATAATTTACAATTTAATTTGCAGAAAATTGGGATAAAGAAAGACAAATCGAATATCTTTTAAAGAATTTTAAAAATACAATTTCACAAATTTATTACATTTAGGATTTTTAAGACATTATAATGAATACTTATTTATAATATTCTAAAAATTAATAATATTAATAATAATAATAATAATAATAATAATAATAATAATAATAATAATAATAATAATAATAATAAAAATAATAATAATAATAATAATAATAATAATAATAATAATAATAATAATAATAATAATAATAATAATAAAAATAATAATAATAATAATAATAATAATAATAATAATAATAATAATAATAATAATAATACTAATTAGAAAATGAAAAATTTGCAAATTAATTTTTTTTAAATTGAAAAATAATTAAATAATAATTAGTTAGTTTAATGAATAAAATAAAAAGCCGATTTTGATGCGAATTCTAATTAAACAAAAGTGCTGCCTTTTATTCAAAATTTTCTATTAATAAATGATAAAATAATAAGGATTTTACAAACAATGTCGGTTATTTTTTTAAAGAGGAAATTAAAAAAAGTTCAGATTAAAAATTTTGTTGCATTTTATAATTTCTGTTCGATTTTATTTAATGAATTTTATATTTTCTTTTTATATTATGTATTTATCTTAATAATTGCAATTATTTATATTAATATTTATTTGCATAAACAATTTAATTTTTTTTACATTACTTCAAAATGTGGTTTTGTTTAAATTGTCCTCGATTTTCAAATCATATGTGCCAAACAATATATCAATTTCCACCAATAAAATAATTCAAAAATAAAAATTTTCGGTAAAAATAAATAAATTTGTTATAAGCAAACAAATGTATACACTTCCCGATGCATACACACACATTTATTAGTGACACACAATCAGAACCACGAGACAAATGGGAAAAATATCCAGTTCTATTTACATCCTTCAAAATCATAAAAAGCATTGTTTCTTCATTAAATCTATCTATCAAGTATAATAATGACTTACATGTCCATATCCGTAATATATCCATAATTTATGTTCCAACAAAATTCAAATTTAAAAAATTCCAAATCTTAACAGTATATATCATTGAAAAATATCATTGAAACTCATGAAATCATTCGATTTCATAAATGTATATTAACACGTTGACGGACACTTGCGGCCATAACCGTCAACGCCAAGTTTACAATGTAACATCACTGCAACACCCGTCGAAAATGAAAAGGACATTTTCAGACAATGCTGCTATATCATCTGCTAATATCAGCGAAAATCGTATTTTCAGAGATGTAAACAATGCTACAAAAAAGGAAGAAGAAGAGAAACGTCACATTGCTCTAAAAAGTTCAAAACATGGAGTGTTAATTTTTTAACTTTACTCGCTTCGAGTGTCCGTCAACGTGTTGAAGAAATTTCAAGTAAATACTATGAACATTGGTAAACTGAACACAACTTTTATTTTTCATATAAACCTGATTGCAAAATGTTTCCTAGCGGTTTAAGAAGTACCAAAAGATTCAACCTAACAAATTTCTATATTTAAATCAACTTTATAAAATTCATTAACCAATCAAATTAATCTAAAACATATTTCATACAAAGACCAAAATTGATTGGCTGTGCCAAGAACAACTTCTATTTTCGATCGATGGTGAAAATGAAATATTTTATTGGTATTTGTTAGATTATATTATTTGCATTGTCAAAGTGATTTTCCATTTGAAAGAAAACACTTTCCAATTTAGAAATTCCTGAATAATTTGCATAAATTTTAAACCAAAATGTTGAATTAGGTTATAATTATAACAACAGCAAAATAAAACTAAATATAATTTATTCACTTTAATTGCAAATACTTTTATCAGTTTCAATTACATAATTTTGACTTGATTTGATGGAAGCAATTAGGGATTTTAACAATTCCATAATTGAGGAGTTAGTAAGCTCGCAATACTTGGAGATGAGCGAATAAAGAAAGGCCCCAAATCGTGCAAAGTATGTTTTCAATTATTAAATTTTTATATTTATTAGTTTTAATTAACAATGAGGTTTATGCCACAATTAATAAAACTATTAAGTATTACTATTATGTTTATTTTAAATTATTTTTCTTAGACCATTTTCGTTTTCTGAGTATGGAAAATATATTTGAAAGTAAGCCACACAGGATTTCAAGGATAGATGAATATATTTAATTAATAAGTATTTAAAAATATATGATCAAGTTCAATTATGAAAAAATAAAAAATAAAACACTAAATTCTATATTTAGGTAACAACATCATGCACTATCATAACCTGGTTGCAAGGGCATGGGAACGCAAATGATACCATAAAAATAGCGTACCTAGAAAATACTCATTAAACGAAGAGGAATTGTGGAAATTAGCGTAGTCGATTTATTTACACTCAAATTAATTCTATTCTAACTACTGCTGCATCAATTATAAAAATTTAATTTAATTTTGCATATTTGTTGCTTATTTGTTTGCTTATTTATTTGCTTATTTGTTTATGTAGTAAAAAGACTATTCTAAAGACTTCTTAAGAAACAAAAAAGAAATATAAAAACTTGCTCTATTTGACTTCAAACACTTAAAATTGCCTTGGCGGTTGGACCCGAAACTCCGCTGAAGGAGCTTCGTGGGCCCAGACGCCAGATCCCCTAATCGTAATTTGAGCGACTGTGGCGGTGACCGATATGGCATAAGGGTACATACTAACTGCGAACCCTTTGTTACGAATTTGGCAATACACCGCTGCCACTATGGTTATTTCATGAAACCAGTAAGCACTACAGAAATAATTTTTAGATATGCAAGCAGTAGGAGTAACTTCATTATAACATAATTTTTACTTTAAATCATATTTAACAGACAACTATCTGAAAGAAAAATCGCAATTTTATAGTAAATATTGTATGGGACCACTAAAAAATTTCCAAGTGTTAAATTATTCTATGAACTGTAGCTTTAAAAAATTTCAATAAAAATCTCAATAAAAAAATATATTTTTCAAAATTGATTTAAAAAAATATATTTAAACATTTTTTTTGTTTAGTGATTATTTGATTAATTTAATTTATTTTTAATTAATTATTTAATTATATAAATTTCATTAATTTTTAAAAATATTTAATTTAATTAAAAATTATATTTCTAATCATTAGACAAAAATTCCACATAATTATTTACCTAAAATACAAATAAAAAAATAATTTTAAAAAATTAAAAAATCATTTAAAAAAATTAAAAATACTTTTTTATAAGTATTCTATCTAAATATTATTTCATTAACATGTCATTCTATTTGCTCGCTAGAATGAACCTATTCATGCATTGAAATTATTTATAGATTTTCACTTCAAATACAAAAACAAACCACAAAAAAAACAAATATAAATTAAAAAAAAATATAAATTTAAAAAATAAATTAGTATTAATAAATGAATAGTATTGAATCAAACTACACGATTTTAATTTATAAAAAACATGTGCTTAACAACTTCAAAATACGGAGAGAATGTGAACTTGATAAAGGTTGGGACCTACAAAACAGTGAGGATTCTGCACATTTATAAAAAAATCCAATGAAATGCTTTCACATCTCTAACACAGAGGAAAAGCATTCATGCTTACCATTTTCACTACTTTCTTTGCTGTGATTTTGATCCTAATTAATATATGAATACAAATTATCAACAAACATTTTTCAATTTGATAAAACAAATACAGATTTACTGACATTTAATGAAATTCTAATTGTTTTTAGTCCAATAAAGCTGATACATTTTTAAAATAAATATTTTATTTTCAAAATATATTTTTCAAAATAATATTTAAAAAGAAATCAAATCTTTTAAAAATAGAAATTATGAAAAAAATTGTTTAAAAGATATTTCAATAGTTTTTGAATTAATCCGAGATTAGTAATCATCATTTCAGATGGATTTCGGAAAATCTTTTTCATTTTTTTCAGTTTATGTATATATATATATATACATTTAAGATGGTGGAGACAATTTTAGAATGTAATATATATTTAAAACAGGAATTTTGGGAATTATTTTATTTTTCTATGTCAATATTGCAGTGATTTCCAGTCGATATTTGGCTAAACAACAAAATACAACCAAGAAATATTTGGACAGAACGTTGCAGTAATCAATTATGGAAAAATCCTTTGATAATTTTATTTTTCCCGCCAAACTAATTCACAAGCCTAAGTAGCATCACTTTCGACAAATCAAACGTAGAGGATTAGGCTAGGGTTTCCTTACCAAATCACTATGAACAGCTATTTTTGAGGACAGGGATAAATAATTAAATATTATTAAAAATAAATAAAAATAAAATGCAAATATGATTATGTAGAACCCATCTTGATTTTAAAGATTTACTGAAATATTAAGAATTTCATTTTACAAAATGCTCATATTACTTCCGTTTGTTTTAATTTACATAATAAATTTTAATAAAATTCTAATAAAATATTAATTACTTATTTTAATGGATTTTTCTTTTAAGTTAAAAGGAAAAAAACATTTATACAATAAATTGTAAACATTTTTGTGAATTATAAATAATCAAAGATTTGTTTGATATTTTAGAATTTAATTTAAAATATTAAAAATATATTTTCTGAATTATATTAATTTCTAAAAGACAATATGCAGAAAATAAATGAAGACAAAATCATATTTCATTAGCATAGCGTTGTTTAAAAATAATCATATTTTATACTTTGTTAATATTAATGAGTTTTCCATTTTGATAAGCCCGAAATTAAAAGAATGAACTTGGGTTTTGCTTCAAAAAAATCATTTTAAAGAAAATTAAACAATGGCTCAACGACGTCAGATGAAGCGACCGAACTTGAATTAGTCAACGATTTATTATTATTATTATTATTATTATTATTATTATTATTATTATTATTATTATTATTATTATTATTATTATTATTATTATTATTATTATTATTATTATTATTATTATTATTATTATTATTATTATTGTCATTGTTATTCTTATTGTTATCAAATTCTCTTGAAAATGGCAGTGCAAAAAATTTGTGAATATCAAAAACATCGATATATTTACTGATTCACAGTGAAGCTTTTAAATAAAAACAATATTGTTATTATTATTATTATTAAATTATTATTGTTGTTGTTGTTATTATTATTATTATTATTATTATTATTATTATTATTATTATTATTATTATTATTATTATTATCATTATTATTATTATTATTATTATTATTATTATTATTATTATTATTATTATTATTATTATTATTATTATTATTATTATTATTATTATTATTATTATTATTATTATTATTATTATTATTATTATTATTATTATTATTATTATTATTATTATTATTATTATTATTATTATTATTATTATTATTATTATTATTATTATTATTATTATTATTATTATTATTATTATTATTATTATTATTATTATTATTATTATTATTATTATTA
>CAUHTR010007281.1:0-10363 GCA_959609185.1 Schmidtea polychroa
AAAACAAAGTGTGGACAAAGTGCCTATGAGACAAATTATAAAGGTATATATGTATCTCAGAAGGTGATTACAGAGGCTCAAACAAATATATATGCGGGAGACATTAAATTGACAAATTACTTCAATAAAAAAATAGATTATCTGTTTCACTTTGGTCAAAATACCGTTGACAATATGTACCGAGAAGTTATTATAAATGATTGTAATCTCAATAAAGAGATACTCCGAAATCGGATGGCAATGGCTATAACCAATCCTAATTTGGTAGCACCAATGCTAATTACAGAAAATGGAGTGTTTGCCAGAATTTTCTGTGAAGCACTATATAGCTATAAATGTTAAGCGGTACCAGTTAAACTGACAAAGTACGAGAAATGCACCAACGAGTTACCAGTAAATTTAAATGGAAAGTTGCGATTTATGGAGCCTGTGACACGAATCTTACTGGGAGAGGACGTGAAACCGAAAGTATTACAGTGCAATAGATTGTTGGCATCACTATACAGACTAACACCAGAATCTTGGATTGCGTTGCCAGATCATCGAGAAGTGAAGACACCGGAAAATTTAGAATTGACAGAATTACAATATCTGGTGAATTTTACGTCGTTAGAAAAATTGTCGCAAAGTGAAATTTACTCGAGCGAAGATATTGAGGAAGCTCGCAGAAATTTGTTATTTCCATCAAAGAAAGAAAGAGTAATAATGGAAATGGTAGATACAATTCTCCCAAGCCGAAGTGGGAAGGTAAATTACGAGTATTTGTTAACTCCAGATCATTTCAAGAAAGCTACGTATAATACCATGAAAAATATGTGGGGAAAATTTATGTTCATTGGACAAGCGTGCGCCGGATTGATTGTAATTTATGTAATATGTGTTGTAATCAAAGTAATAATATTGCAGGTTCTTTCAACACATAGGTTATACGCGATTACAGGTTGGTCGTGGAAACTAGTAATTGGTTGCATACCATTATTGGCAAGATTCTTCATTACTCATCATCAATATCAGGAGTTGAAGATACTCAATGCACGAATATTAAAGAAGAAAAGTGTGAGCTATGCTAGTACAACTCCTTCAAGGGACGAGAATAATGACAATGACAACGAGGGTGATAGTGCACCGTTATATGTAGATAATCAAGAACTAAGTGGAGTAAATAAAGAAGCGTTAAGAAAGGGTCACTGTTGAATGCGAGTAGCGTAGACAGGTTTACAAAATTGTGTATACCAAAATCATTTATGCAATCAGCACCAGTTTATCCAGTTGATCGATTAGGAGAAATGAAACCAGTCGAAAATATCGCATTACAATGTGAAAGAATGGCAGGAGAGAGAGTCGAGCCTTCTAGCGCGGAGATTGAGAGAAAGAATATGTTAGGCTTACCATGCAATTACTCATTGATGACATTAACAAAAAGAGGAAAACAACCCCGAATATTTATACAAATGAACAAACATAAAGTGGAAGCTTTAGTTGATTCGGGATCTAGTCACACAATAATATCCGAAAATGTATTAAACGCGAAGGAAAGAATGCGAATAAAGCCTACCGACGAAATAGTTAGATCATTATCAAAAAACGAATTAAACATAATTGGACAACTTAACGTCGTATTCCATGTTGGAGATCGAATAATATCGCACGATGCGCTCATAATGAAAGGAAGTCCAGTACGATGTCTGATCGGCATGGATAGATTAGAGCAGCTGGACGGAATCTCACTTGATTTAAAGACAGGTAATTTGATAGCAGGAGAAACAGAAGAAATAATTCACAGGGCAGGTGAAGTGTTTTTGAATCAGACATTGACAATACCACCACAATCGGAGATGGTCTACTGTGCAAATACCATGAGTGTGGATAATGGCGATTTTATATTTGAACCAAATCAAACGCTAGTCGAAAAATATGATCTACCGATATGTGACGAAATTGTCAAAGTGGAAAATCAGATAGTACCAGTCCATATAACGAATAGCAGTAAGAAACCGGTTCAGCTACACCCAAAAACAAAATTGGGAAAGTTATCAAAAATGTCTATTGAAACAAATTGCAAAATACCAAGAAACGTCAAGGTGTATAAAGAGCCTGAAGTGGTAAGCAATGATTTAAATGAGATACAGAAAAAGGAATTCACAAAGCTGTTGAGAAAATACTGAGACATCTTTGCCAAACATGAATATGATTTGGGTTTAACCAATGTAATTGAGCATGAAATACCGTTATTAGACGAAACTCCAATTAAAATAAAGCCATACAGAATCCCTTACGTTCATCAAGAGGAAAGTGATAGACACATTACAGCAATGAAGGAATTTGGAATAATTCGAGATAGTGCATCACCATTCTCCTCATCAATAGTGATAGTTAAGGAAAAAGATAGACTTACGATTTTGCGTAAATTATCGGAAGCTAAATCAAGTTACGAGGAAAGACACCGGTACCTCAAGAAATGTTCGATCAAATGAGAGAGGTACGATATTTCACAGTTATTGATTTAAACAAAAGGTACAATCAATTTAGAGTAAAAGAAGAAGATAGAGGAAAGACGGCGTTCTCGGATGGCAAAGGACTATATGAATTTATCGTATTACCATTCGGATTAACAGGAGCCCCAGCTACATTCCAACGAGGAATGAATTATGTGTTACGAGGTATTCAACATGCGTTGGTTACATTGACGATATAATAATATTTTCAAATGATGTCGAAGAACACCTCAGAGATGTAGAAACCGTATTTAAGCGGCTCAAAAGTGCAAAACTAAAAATCAAACCATCAAAATGCGAATGGGGCAAAGCAGAAGTAGTTTATGTCGGACATATATATCACGGCGAGGGTTACAAACTAATCCAGATAACATCAAAAAAAGTGGAAGAGTACCCAGTACCGAAAGATGCTGATGAGGTCAGACAATTTTTAGGTTTGGCTAGCTATTACAGTAAATTTATAAAAGATTTCTCTCATCGCTCAACCATTGAATACGTTACTAAAGAAAAATAACAAATTTATTTGGGGACAAATGCAACAAAGCGCTTTCAATACATTAAAAGAGAAATTAGTGACAACTCCCATATTACGATGTCCAGATTTTACGAAACAATTTATCTTGATGACTGATGCAAGTAACGTCGCATTGGGCGCAGTGTTGGGCCAAAAATTTGAAGGTGAAAAGGACCACGTAATAGCATACGCAAGCAGATCACTGAGATCTCATGAGAAAAACTACTCAACTATTGAAAAGGAAACGTTAGCGTTAGTGTATGGAATGGATGCAAGAATGCAATCAGTTTAGACTAGTTCAGGCCCATGACTTGTACAAGATGATGTCACTGGTACAATTACTTCATCGGTTGTATGATGCAAGGGGAATATATTAACCCCGTCTTTAATCGGGAACTCTCGTATCCTTCGTTTAGTTCCGATTCGGTATAGATTTGACGGAGAGCTTCGGATTGTGCCTTTATAGTAAGCCTTTGGCACCTGCTCTCTTCCAGGAGACTATCACGGCAGTGCTTCAATCGAAGAACTTTCATCTTCTCCTCTTTCATTTGTCGTCGCTATTAAGTTTTTGTTATGTAGATTTCGATTTCCGCTTTATGTTGACAAAATGCTTAATCAATTTCTAATCCCCTATAAACAATCATTCGCTATTTGTAAATAAAACTTGGATCGTTGAGTTAACTGTAAACTTTGATATTCCCTTCATTCGTTATATTCGGTAAGGTGTTGTAAACAATAATAGTCTAAACCGGAAATGTGTTAGATCGTGGTAATCAGAGTCAGTTTCCAGATGGTATACAATGGAGATGACTGCACGGCTAAATCGTAGATTTTATTTATTTACCGAATGGCGATTGTTTACCTCATCAACGTCGATGATTCTGGAATTAGTGCTATGCGAATCTTGGAAAATTTATCTCACGTAGGATGTTCGCTTTGCTGTGATCATAATATCGTAAATTGAAATCGACTCTCTGTACTGTTTATGGAATTATCACGAAGCTGATTACGAAGGTGTTTATTGTGTTAAGTGAGCGAAAGTATTCAAGAATTCATTTGCCAGCTACTTATCTGAAAAAACGACGGAAATCCTGCTAAGGATCAATTTTTCACTACATATATATGGAAATTCAAACTGTCGTCATCTATACTCAGAAAATTCTATTATCCTATGCATTTCTCTACTCGCACCTCGAAGATGGCATTATCTACTCTCTTTACCATATATAATGTGAAAATGGCATAATTGATCTCTCCACCCTGCATGATACACACAAAAGCCACCGGTGCAAGCACCAACTACTTTCGAACGACCTTACAACACGGTTCGATCCTTATAAAAATTCTTTAATAAACATAATAATAAAATATTTATTCAGAGAATTAAAATAATGCTATAAATCTATTTGGAGAATTAAAATAATAATAAAATCCTCACCGAAGACAATACGACTTGATCCCGTGCATGAATATCCTCAATTTGATCTATCAAAACATATGTCATCCAATTGATTACTCACCATTTAAAAAATCTCCCTAGCCAATTTTCCGGAACTTCATATAAATAATTTCGGTGATCTGCATACAATAATTGAAAATCTTAATGATGCTCTTTATCCATCTAGCGATAACCAGTCATGCACGGATTCTCAGGCAATATCGTCCTCGGGAGCCCACCATGAAGAGAGAAGAATAAAATTCAATGAAAATCTTTTTAATGAATTAAATGTCTCAGTTATGACTTACACAAAATTATAAAATTTCCATAAAACTACTTAATAAAATTTCATGATGATTATCATCAAATAAATCAAAATAAACTGTAAATTAGTTTTCCGTATGTAAGTCTATGAATCGAAATAGGCTTTCTACTGATCGATTTCCGAAATTACCCCTTGAAATTTATATGAACTGTCTGGTTTGATTAATCGTAATAATGCTTGTTGAAGTTTCTGTATTAGTCGATGATTATGTCGTCAAGTTCTTCGGAGTTTTTGAATGCTAGGTTGTCCTGCATGATAAATTTAGAAGTTTAGTTCTAACTCAAAAAAATATTTACCTGTATGATAAATTTAGAAGTTGCCTAACTAACTTAGCGGCCGCTTTATATACTAATTTTTATCCAATCCGGACACGATTTTAATTTATTCCTTTATTCATTCATTTATTTTTCTATTTATTCTGAATTTTTTTGGCGTATTTCCTTGACTGATTCTTTCCTAATTGGTTAATTTTAGTTTCTTTTGTTTTTATTTCACGTTTCAAATTGTTTTTTTTCTTATTTCTTTTAATTTTTTATTAATATTCTTATTTTATTTGGTTATTTCTTTTATTGGTTTTCTCGGGTTAGTTAGTCTGTGTTGGTAGATTCTATTATCAGTTTCTCATGGTCGTTTTTTTATTATTTTCTAATTATTTAATTTCCCTTTTCTTTTATTTAACTCGCCTAATTTTCCTGTTGTTGTATTTTTGGTTTTCGAACTTAGTTATCCTCATGGTTTTTATTGAATTTTTCGATCACAGTTCTATTTCGATTCATGACTTTTAGCCCAACAAAAAGAATAATAAATAATAATTGAGGCACAAGTGCCAAGAAAATAGATAATTCGTTATCCGGACAACCTTGTCCAGATAACGCTACAAAAATAATTTATTGCATTTTAAAATTTATTTTTCTTGGCATACGCAGCTGATAGTGTCGTTTGGCAGTTTGTTGTTTCCAATCAGGCTATGTGTTTGGCTCATCCTCTCCTTCTAAAAAAAATTCATTAGCGCCAGATAGCGCCCAAATTCATAAAAACACATAAGTGCTACGGAAAATAACAAAAATTTTTAGGAATTTTTTAATTAATTCAATTAATGTTACTTTTACTATTATTAATATTTTATCATTATTATTAGTTCATAATATTATTTTGAGTATCATTATTATTATTATTATTATTATTATTATTATTATTATTATTATTATTATTATTATTATTATTATTATTATTATTATTATTATTATTATTATTGTTATTATTAGTATTAGTATTAGTATTATTATTATATTATTATCAATATTATTATTAACATCATTATTGTCACTGTTGAAATAGCATTATTATTATTATTATTATTATTATTATTATTATTATTATTATTATTATTATTATTATTATTATTATTATCAGTAGGAGCACCAATACTATTGTGTGATTAGTATCATTTTATTACTATTATTAGTGCTAATATTATTAGGATTATTTTATGATTAGTAGTTTCATAAGTATTATTATCATTCTTATTATCACTAGAAGTAGTATCAATATTATCATTATTGATATTGTTATTATGTTGGGCTAGAACTGATTTCTAGACCCAAAACTAATTTGTGACTGGAATGCGTAGGTACATAACATGCAAAAAGCAAAAAGTATAGTTAAATATTAAAAAATACCAAGTAAACAATATTAATTAAAAGAGAAAACAACAAAATATAAACCCAGAAATTAAATAAAATAATACAAATGCAAGAAGTTTTGCAAAAATCTAACTCAAAAATAACAAAAGAAACATAGAATTACAAAAAACAGACTCGAATAACTTAAAAGACGGTAAAAACAGTAAAATATTCTAGAACAACCCAGAACATTCCATAAAAATGGCGATAACCATCATAAAAGCCATTTAGAACAATAAAAGTTAGAAAAATAACTAAATTAGTAATAAAAACAAAAATTATGGCACTAAAATTGCCATTAAAAATATCAAAATCGCAAAATAGAAAATTCTGGAATAAAAAGAATTCGAGTTTGTTTTAATGCATCAATACTTGCACACACAAAAATAGGTATATATACCGACGCATTTTGATCACAAGTTAATCTTTATGCCAAAAATTTTTGTTCCGTGAGAAAATTTTTCGAGATACTGATAAAAGTAAGGAAGATTATTTATGTTATGTTTATTATTATTAATATACTTATCATGTGTAAAATGCGTTTCTTTTTAATTAATACAAGAAGGACCAACATCGAACGAACTAGCCGTCGATGTTGATCCGTCTTGCATCCGATTTTTCATCAACATCTACAACGTCATTGTGCACGCAGCCTTGACGTATGCAGGCCACTGCCTGGCATGCACCTCAGTATTATAAATGGTGGGGTCGTCGGAGGTCGTACCGACTCAGTGGTATACGCCACTGGGTTCGTCGATGAATCACCTCCAGGCGATGGAGTTCTCGGAACTCGTTATCGTTATTATAATACGGTAGTATATTACCGATTACATTCACAATAGGGCTTGTCGTAGGGAGCACAGTGAGGCCCCGAAAGCAAGCAATGTTCTGTAAAATTGACTTTTCACATGCATAATATACATATAACCTGTACATTAAAAATCAACAATGATACATTACCCTAGGGATGATAAACGGAGTAGAGCTCCAGACTCAACTTAATTACAATACACAATCTATGTAGTCGGTTAAATGCCACTAAATTTTAATTTTACCAATACGTTCGTCGAATCCGGATGGATAAATGTGCTAAATAAAAGTTTTAATAACAGCGTACGGCGAGAATTCTCCTTTAATAATTAATTAACAGCGATAGTCTCCATAAAAGTATTCGACGGGCGTATTTGGATCTCAAAGGAACCCGGATCTATTTATAAAATTATGATCACTTAATTAAAATATGAACTTCACTTATTTGTGTAAATTTCGAAATTTATAAATTACTGTTGATTATAAGTGTGTTGATGATGAAATTAAAATTTTCCCTTAAATTATGATTCACGACTATAAATCGATTTATAAAAGCATAAATTATAATCTACAATTTGATATAAATTGTAAAATTATACTAATTGGATTTCGTAAAAATGTATTTTATAAAAGCTTATAATAAAAGTATAAACTTACAATTTGATACATAAATTATAAAATTATACTAATTGGATTTCATAAAATGTAAATTGTAAAAACTTATAATAAAAGTATAAATTGTAATCGTATATAAAAACCTACAATTTGATATATAAACTATAAAATTATACTAATTGAATTTCATAAAAATGTAAATTATAAAAACTTATAAAATTATACTAATTGGATTTCCTAAAAATGTAAATTATAGAAACTTACAATAAAAGTATAAATTGTAATCATGCATATATAAAAACCTTAAATTGGATTTTATAAAATGTAAGTTAAAAACCTTGTAAGAGAAGTATAAATTGTAATATACCATTTGTAATATGAATTTGAAAAAATATATTAATTCTAACCAGAAACCATAATTGGATTTTTATAAAATTGTAGATTAAAAAAAAACTTCAGTGTAGATTATAATTACCCAAAGAAAAAACCTAAACTTATCTAAAGTAGGTTACCTAATAGAAGAGAATAGAAAATTTTGATAAATGACCCCCTCATAAAATCACAAACCCTCTAGAATTAGTATTAAATGTATTGCTTATTCACGTCTATTAATAAATATATTAATTATATGTACCTTACTTACAAAACTCATAGATCATCCACGACTACTGCTAAATATATTACTATGTATATACCTTTTACTTATAATGTTTACAAATCAGTATAATCATTCTACATACCTTGCTTGTGAAACTCATTAACTATTAATAAATATATTACAGGTAACCCTCGATTAACACGGTAGTTTGGTTCCAAGAATACTCCGTGCTAATTAAAACCGTGTTAATTGAGACTAACAATTAATACAATTCATGGGGTTTGGTTCCAAAAAATTTAAAAAATGATTTATGTTTTTGATAGTTTTTATTATTTTCATGCATCCAGTACAAAAACAGAAGATTGAAAATAAATATCATAAATATCAAAATAAAAATATGGCATAACTTAAATTGACCATAGATAAGGTTAACAAATTCCATCATAATCACTTTCAACTTCATCATCACTCTCAAAATCTCTGAAAAAATATGTAATATGTGGCTGAATAATTTTTACTGGTGCTTCTTCATCACTTGAATAATTTTCTGGCACTTCATTAGTCGCTTGTGGTTTCTGGATTATGGTTATAAAATCAGTGAGAAGAGCCTGTTTTTGATATTTTTTAAGTTCTTTCTCGACTTCTCGGTAAGAAGCTAAGCATTTTTCTATCTCGCGTTGAATTTTCAGACTACGGTCCATTGACGTATCATTGTCAAGGAAATGGTTTTCTAATTTTTTAGCCATCTCAAATCCTTCTCTTAATGATTTGAGTGTGAAGTATTGCTCTGCGGCATCACTCTCAGTATCAGTGTCTGAGCTTGGTAAATCCGTATAAGTTTCGTTGACCATCGCCTCTAACTCCTCTTCTCCCAAATTTGGTTCGACTAGCAATTCTTTCACATCCCGAATGGCCAAATCTTCAAATCCTTCTCCGCCTAAGGAATGAGCTAAATCGACAATAGCACGATATTCATCCAATACTGCTCGACCACTATAAAATCTTATTGGTTTTAAATGTATCTTAACTGAACTGATTTTAAATGATTTAAAATTTAAATATACTTAATTCTGACAATTTTTATTTTTTAGAAATCACTTCTTTTCACTTTTATTTATTAAAAATCAATTTTTATTTTTTAAAAATCACTTCTTTAAAGGGCTTCTTTTCACTACAAGAAATCAGTAATGTATGACTTGAATGGCTTGGACATAAAATATACAAACATAAAAAACAGTTACTGCGATTGAGAAAATTTGAAAACGTACATTACATATGTATACATATTTAAAAAAACAAGCCAACTAAGATTGTACAAATTTGAAAATGTACATTACATTACATATATTTATTTATATACGTATATGTACATAAAAAAGTCAACTAAGATTGTACAAATTTGAATTTTGAAACCGTGTTAATTAAGGGTTTTCATCAATTTTGAAGCCGTGTAAAATCAAAACCGTGCTAAAAAATATCGTGTTAGACAAGGGTGTGCCGCGATATTTTAACCGTGTTAAAGCGAAATCGTGTTATTCAAGTACCGTGTTAATCGAGGGTTACCTGTACTATATATATTACTTGTAAAATACTATATTATTAATATATTACTAATATATACTACTTATAAAATCGCAAACCCTCGGGAATTATTTGAATGTATTATTTATGTATCTATCAGTTATAAAACCTACCAATCATTAATAAATATATTAATCATTTACACATTGTTTTTTAAAATGTATAGTTCATCTACGACCACTACTAAATCCATCACTATACATATAATTTTTACTTATAAATTATAATGTTATAAATTACCCCCCTCCTTTTTTAAACTTATATTCGACTATTTAATATTACTTATAGACCCTATTTATATCATT